>SJYR01001190.1:1007336-1020806 GCA_006410655.1 Kobus ellipsiprymnus | reverse complement strand
CCCCCGCAGCAACTGCTTTCTGCTAAAGTCCACTTGCCCCTCCATTTATCTCTCCTCTTTGCAGTATGTAAACCAAATCTGGCCAAATTTCTTTTATGTAGCAGTGCAGGAACTATGCCCCTTTGATCTACCATCAGTGGGAGTGCAGTTATTTTCAATTATACCCTGCTTTTCATTTAGCTGCCCAGCAGGCAGCTTTAGCTACAGCCTTTTGCCCTTTAAAATTCTCACTTGTGAGTCTGACCCTCATCCAGTGTGTCACCACACTGCTGAGAAGACAATCAAACTTGCTGAGTTATCTTTTTGAAGATTCTGTCACTAAGATTAAGGTCAGAAGACTACCATCCTACCCTAGTCCCCTTTGGGAGCTGGGACTCAGCATAGTTCTTGTCAAAGAAACACTTGCTTTAATTCCCAACTTACCCCTGGGTTTTCCAACTTCTCTGACAAGCTGGAGACAGATGGTCAGATTATAGCAGTAAAACAGATAAGTTCTTGCCCATCTCCTTAGCACCTTAATGTGGTCTTGAACCTACTACTAAAGTATGGATTTTATGGTGAAATATAGATAAAGTAATATTGAGACAGAAAGTCTCATTTTAAATATTTTTGTTGTGTCTGTGTATGCATGCTCACATATATGTGTGTGTATGACATGAAATATTCTGTTTGCATGTACCCTGTTCCTGAGTTTTCAAACTGATACACAGTAAATATTAAATCACATATGAGAACATCCAACAACTGAAGTGATGCCCTGCTTCCAGTGGCATTCTGTGCTTACAAACCCATGGGGCCTTCCAGCACCAAGCACAAGCAAAGGAGTCTGAGCTGGGCTTGTTGGCACATAGAAGGACAGAGAAGCCCAAGGAATGGATCAATGGATTGCAAATTAATGGTAACAGCACACTTGACTTCAAATTCCAAGTCTTTGCCTCTGTACGATATAACAACTTCACTTGAATTCTTTGAGGGGAATCACAAACTAAGATATTATCTCTAAAAGTGAGTAAAAATATCTACTCACAAATTGTTGTGAACACTAAAATAATGATACAAGTATACTGTAGGATGCAAAATGCAGCCCTTATGGTCATTGTTATTACTTAGTTGCTGAGTCGCATCCAACTCTGTACAGCCCCATGGACTGTAACCCAACAGGCTCCTTCTATCCATGGAACTTCCCAGAAAGAAAACTTGAATGTGTTGTCATTTCTTTCTCCATTTATGGACATTCTGCCTTATATAGTGATTATCAGATTAACATTTCTTATCTTCCTTTATTAAACAGCTCCACTGTTTTTATTCCATGCTTATTAGGGCATTCCAAAATTTCTTAATCTAGTTTATAGACATTAGCCTAAGAAATTTAGGAATGCATTAATAGGCATGAAGAAAAAAACCACTGGAGCTAATAAAGGAAGATATAAAAATATTAATCTGATAACACTAAATTCATGCATGCATGCTAAGGTACAATATTATATAAGGCAGATTAAAGCAGGTGCACACTGGAGGCCAAGAAAACAGGAAGCCATTATAACAGTCACTTGCATAATAACAAATGAGGAATAAATGGAAGTAGGATTTAGAGAGAAAGATAATATTCTTTTTATTTATTGCAGGAACTGAAAATACAATAGAGAACAGAATGTATAACATTTGTTATATAAATTGGTATTGTCAAAATGCTCACAATGTGTTTAAATCTATGTATGAGCTATAGCTAAGGGACTAAGTAAACACAGTCACCGTTCCCCAAATATCCCCTTGGCACTCACCATTTCTAGATGTGTTTACAACTTCCCTGATGGCTCAGGGGTAAAGAATTCACTTGCAATCAGGAGACACAGGTTCGATCCTGGGGCTAGAAAGATCCCCTGGAAAAGGAAATGTCAACCCACTCCAGTAATCTTGCCTGAAAAATCCCATGGACAGAGGGACCTAGTGGCCTACATACAGTCCAAGGGATCACAAAGCACTGGGACAATTGAACTACTGAACGCACACAAATGCTAGAAACTATAGTCTGGATCCGAGTCTCTCCCTGAGATCTGGTCACAGAAAGTATTTGTTCAATGCTCAGCGGAGCTTGGATGTGTCCAGAATCTACTGTAACCAGCAGTAGTCCTAAACAATGTTATGGGAGGAATGGGTGGATAAAGAACAGTCTTCCTTGCCCCTCCAGTGGGTTGAGTCAGAAGTGTGTCCTAGGCAGTCTCTGGGCATTTCCAAATGGGATTATGCCCGGGGTGCCATGCTAGTCATCTGCTCATTTAACGCAGCCTTCCCTTCCTTATTTCATTTTCCTCATCTCCTAAGCAATGCTTTCTAAGGTTGCTTCTCAAATCAACTATTTGCATTCAAGTGCTTATCTCAGAATAAATCTAAGCTGAGAAAACACGAGGGATGGCATAACATGGTACTAACCTTGTGTCCATATAAACTGCTTGAGGAGTGAGAGTAACTTGTAGCTCCCTTTATTACATTTGAATGTTTACTCATCCCAATAGATTTTAATCTTCCTGGGGCAAAACCTATGTAATCCTCACCTGTGGCTTCCTCCACAAGTGGCATATTTTGCTCAAGAAATATTTGTTGAAAGGACAAGCCAATAAAAAACTAAATAGTTATTTTAATACAAACATTGCTTTTTGTTGCTGTAATAAACTGATAACCTTTGCATTCAAACTTTCCGAACATGATTTTCCTGCTAGGTACATACATTTTATTCAGGAAACAGTCTTTATATTTTCTTTTGAATCTAGGCAATATTATTGTTATGCATATGTAGCAATACACTAGAACAAAACCACACAAGTGCCCAGAGTTAGGCTGAAAGCAGATTCATCATAGCCCTTTTTCCGTGGCCTTTAGTGTATATTGACAAAATCATAAGTTAAATGCCAGACTTTCAAATGTAAAGCAAAACAGTTTCTTATTACCAACTGAACAGTTGTGTTATGCATTTCAGACTGATAGTTCATTCCACGATGATTGGTTTACTGTTCTGTGCACACAGCTTCAGGAGTACATCCTGATTCCAACAGGAAAACAAGGCTTACTGTGGCTTGAATGAAGCTGGAAGTCTCGTCTCAGTTGAGGACACTAATGTGAACATAAAGCAGATTTAGAACCCAAAATTGGCAGAAAGTATTCTCTGCAGAGTTACTCAGTACTGTCTGCCATATGCAGCAATCTCTCAATTCATGTGTTCGCCTTGCTTGATTGAGAGCTGGCTAACAAAGTGGCAGCAATCCAGTTAGCTGATATGAAGGAAAGAATCATACACACAGGTTTAAAACACCAAGACATATTCTAGAGGATTGTTTTATCTTCAGACAGTAAAACTACGCTTATATATTTAGGAAAAATATAAATTAAAATGAGAGAAAATGGCATTGAATATGGCATGTACATTGTATTTAATAGGCTATAAAGCATATGTGTGAAATAATGATTTCTAATCACCTTACTACAAAGAAAGAGCAATAATCATTTATAGACTGTTTTATGGTTAGATGATGCTTTTATAAAAAGCTGGCAAATGTATAGATTGACAGTTTAACTTTGCAACAGGTTAGAAAAATATTATTCTTCTGTCAGAGCAGATTTGTAGGGCTGGGTGGCCTCCATAATGCAAGCTGGACCATTCCCCAGGGTAGGACAATGTGAGGTAATTTCTAGGAAGGATAGGCCTCTGCAGATTCTTTAATGATATGAGAAGAAGAACATGTTAGCTTTAAGGCCAAGTGCTGAATGGTCTAGAAGTCATGTCTGACCTACTCTTTCCATGCTCTCACAAAAATCCACTCTCATCTGAAGTCAGGATGGGTGGCCACACTCCCAAGTCCCTAGGCTGCAATCATTAAGGAACCACTCAGGCCTCTTTGCAGCTGGCTCAGAGTTTGTGGGATTTTTCCCAGACTCTTCATAGTGCAACTAGCTGAAAAGTGAATTTTCTCTTGCAGACTGCATCCAAAGAGAACAAGTGGAGTGGAAAAGGAGAGAAATCACCCAGTGGTCTGTAAAAACTTAGAGTATATTATCAAAGCTTAAACCCATAATTGACATCTCTTGTCTATGTTTTCTTAAATGCCTTAACCTATCATACTTAGGGCAAAAGGCTTTTATCTTGACAGAGGAGCACAAAAGAAGAGACATATTATTCACTGAGGATAGAGAAAAAGACAATGTTCTTGTTTTTCTAGGAAAGAAATTCTCCACTAAGAAATAAATTCTTTCCTTTAGAAAGTTACAAAGAGTTATCCTTCCAGCTGTCTTATTTTGAAGATGCAACATCTGAGGCTGAGAGATGTTTATATATCTAGCATAATATATGTCCAGTGTTATCCAGTTGGCAAATATTGGAATTTGGACTCATTAACATCTAATTGTATCAGAAAATCTTTCCTAGGGAGTTATGTCTAGTTAATAAAGATAAGTTTATAATTAAATTTAAATGCTCTAGTCAGTCCTATTACATCAAGGTCGTAGAGCTATATAATTTTCAAACAAAAAAAAGGATCTTCAAAGATTATATATTATAACATTATCATTACAAAATCAGGAATATATAAACTGACACAATTTATTTCCTAAGTAATAACAAAAGTGGAGTCAAATATTCCTAATTCTCTCAAGTTTTCTAGCCTGCTTTATTTAAATACACACAAAAATGTGGTCGTGCATATGGAGCATAATCTTTCCCTTCACTCTGACTGCAAGATGGGATAATTTTAGAAAATTGTGAATGTCTTATTAAGTGGAGATGAATTTCTACTTAGAATCCATGTTATATCCACGTTATTTAAAGATTAAACTGGTAATAAAGGAATGAAGGCTGTAGGCTTTTCACAGAAGCACATTACTGATCAATAAATGAACAAACCCCTAGATTTCCTCTCCATGAATGTGAGAAAATAGAGATAATATTAGACTCAGTGAGAAATAATCATAATAAAGTGAAACTCTTCTACTAAAAAGTTAGCATGTCTGAATTCCTGATGTCCCACCCATACAGTTAGTATTATGGTATCTGACCAACCCTGGATGTCCCAAGAAACCCAGATGACTGGAGAGATCAAGTTTCCAAAACTTGTCTAAGAGAAATTGAGAGTAGAATCAGTTTACTTCTGCCTTTTATTGTAAATGTAGTTGGAGCATGTCATATATCATCCAAATCAGGGTACACAGACATAGGGTTTACTAATATTATTTCTTGGGGACAACTTGTGTAAATCATACGTGAAATCTAGGAAATCTGTGAGCTATGGTCACCCAATCTAAATGCCATGTAATATGACCATTGATCATTTGGTAGAAGATGCTGGACCACTGCTAGGGTGATGGCCTCTATTGTATTTGTTGATTCACGTATTAAGGGAAGGTGATCCTAACAACTCACCATTGTTGTTGTTGTGTTGTGTCAGTTGCTCAGTCATTTCTGACTCTTTGTGATGCCATGTATTGTAGCCCTCCAGGCTCCTCTGTCCATGGAATTTTCCAGGCAAGAAGATTGGAGTGGGTAGCCATTTTCTTCTCTAAGGGATAGTCCTGACACAGGTATCGAATCCGGGTCTCCTGCATTGCAAGCAGATCCTTTACCATCTAAGTCACTAGGGAAGCCCCCTAATTTAGTGATGAGCTTTGCTAAGATCAGTATTCTCAAGTTTTTATTATTTTTTTCTTAAATCTCAGCTCTTTAAATTCCCATCAAAACTACTTCCCAGGTTTGTGGGCAGCCAACTAAACCTAGATTTGGAGACACATCTTTATTTGCAACCCCATAGGGTAGAATCGGTGAACCTGCTTCTCTTTGGGAGATCCACAGTAGATGCTGTTCTAAAAACTATATTATATTATCTTTACTTTCACTCTGTTCACTGTAGTTTGTTCAGTGAAGAGGAGCACTAAACTCCAATGTGATTTTTTTTGTTTTTTACTTTTTATCTTTACTTTATTTTACTTTACAATACTGTATTGGTTTTGCCATACATTGACATGAATCCACCACGGGTGTACATGCTTTCCCAAACATGAACCCCCCTCCCACCTCCCTATAACATCTCTCTGGGTCATCCCCATGCACCGGCCCCAAGCATCCTGTATCCTGCATCGGACATAGACTGGCGATTCGTTTCTTACATGATAGTATACATGTTTCAATGCCATTCTCCCAAATCTTCCCACCCTCTCCCTCTCCCTCAGAGTCCAAAAGTCTGCTCTACACATCTGTGTCTCTTTTCCTGTCTCACATAGAGGGTCATCATCACCATCTTTCTAAATTCCATACATATGAGTTAGTATACTGTATTGGTGTTTTTCTTTCGGGCTTACTTCACTCTGTATAAACGGCTCCAGTTCCATCCATCTCCTTAGAACTGACTCAAATGTATTCTTTTTAATGGCTGAGTAATACTCCATTGTGTATATGTACCACAGCTTTCTTATCCATTCATCTGCTGATGGACATCTAGATTGCTTCCATGTCCTGGCTATTATAAACAGTGCTGCCATGAACATTGGGGTACACGTGTCTCTTTCAATTCTGGTTTTCTCGGTGTGTATGCCCAGCAGTGGGATTGCTGGGTCATAAGTCAGTTCTATTTGCAATTTTTTAAGGAATCTCCACACTGTTCTCCATAGTGGCTGTACTAGTTTGCATTCCCACCAACAGTGTTGGAGGGTTCCCTTTTCTCCACACCCTCTCCAGCATTTATTGCTTTGCAGACTTCTGGATCGCAGCCATTCTGACTGGTGTAAAGTGGTACCAATGTGATTTTTAAACGTGCCAAACTACATCTTACTCTCCATCTTCTCTTCTGAGTGACACCATGTTCAGTGACTTTAGAAGACCCTGTACCCAGCCTGATCAAGGAGGCTATATGTTCTGATTCCAGGGGAATTTACAAATTGCTAACATAACAATGCAAGTGAATCTAAGAAGTCTACCATGTTTAGACATTTCCAGGGTAGTTTACTGGTATGTTTGTTGCTCACCAAAGAAGAAACACACACACACACACACACACACACACACACATATATATATACACAAAATGCACAGGGACATGCTGACATGCACATATTAGAAGTAAACCAACATGTTTTCTCCCAGAGTAACCCTCTATTACGGCAATGTGTTTCATTATTAATCAAAGCTTATACTCTATTTGTTTTGAGCATTCTTCTTTTCCTTCTGGGGTGGTCCTCACAGAATATTCTCACTTGAGTATAGTGTGTGTGTGTGTGTGTGTGTGTGTGTATATTTCCCAGTATTTAAGTCTACATGTAGTGTGTGACAGCAGAAGAGTAAGTGAAATATTTATAGAATATTTTTATTTTAAATAACTAATATTTGTATAACTGCTTGCATTTTGTCTAATGCTTTGATGTGAAGAATCTAAGAAATTCTTAGATTTTCTTAAGAAAATGCATCAATTGCTTTGGGAATAAAGAAATGTTACTTGACATGAAGGCATGTGTTCTGTTAATTTTGTTGCTTCCTTCCCTCTCTCCATTCTTCCCTCCCTCCCTCCTTTTTTTCTTTCTCCTCTCCTTTCCTTCCTGCCTTCCTTTCTTCCTGTTTGTTGTGGTTTACTCACTGAAGATGAATACTTGTGTTCAGTAACTAGGGTGACTGTTAAATATGCCAAACTACAGTGTTCTTTGTTGTGATCATCATTTTTTATAGGTAGTTTTAAAGTTCAGATAGAGCCAAAACTCATACTTTATAGAGAATTGGTAGCAGTGACAGGCTTCCCAGGTGGCTCAGTTTTGTTAAAGAATCCACATGCTAATACAGGAGATACAGGAGACATGGCTTTGATCCTGGGTCAGGAAGATCCCATGGAGAAGGAAACTGCAACCCATTCCAGTATTCCCACTGGGAAAATCCCATGGACAGAGAAGCCTTGTGGGCTACAGTCCCTGGGGTTGCAAAGAGCTGGCATTACTAAGCCACTGAGCATGCATACACATCTATGATGGTAGCAATGACAGCTTCAGATTGTGAGAGGTGGCCCTGTAATTGAAACCACATGTTTCATCTTAGTTTCATTTGCATGGTCTACAGACTATAATTAACATCAAGTGGGAAGACAAGATCACATACAATAGAATCCTAGAATACAATCAGGTCAGCAAAATTGAAACAAGCATTTCTGTTACTTAGTTACATAAGACTGGCTCTGTGCAACCATGGAAAGATGACTACAGAGTATGTAAAGAACAGCTGTGTATTGAGAATGAGCACATATTACTAAAGATAGTGGTAAAGAAGATTTCATTTCATTTTGATATCCTTCCACCTGTCCTTCAAAACCTGATGCCTAAATTCTTTAGTAATCTGGCCTTCACCAACTTAATTTCTCACAACTGTATATATGCCAGACACATAGATATAACAAGAAAATCCCTGTCAAAAATAATAACATAAGATAAAATCAACCTCTGCTTCTATGCTATCTCACCTTTTATTTCACAGTCAAGAATGCTTCACATGTTTCCCTCTCTTCAACAATCCTACGTTTCTGGATTAATTCTTACTTATCCTTTAAGCTTCTTTCAACCCAACTGTGACCACTTCTGGGACAATTTTCCCAGACATGCCCTCAGACTGCACTCTAGAATTGCATTTATCACACTGTAACATTATTATTTGCCTAAGATGGTCAACACTGATTTAGATTGATTATATTCTTTGCAGCCAAAGATGGAGAAGCTCTATACAGGCAGAAAAAAACAAGACCAGGAGCTGACTGTGACTCAGATCATGAACTCCTTATTGCCAAATTCAGACTTAAATTGAAGAAAGAAGGGAAAACGACTAGGCCATTCAGGTATGACCTAAATCAAATCGCTTATGATTATACAGTGGAAGTGATAAATAGATTTAAGGGACTAGATCTGATAGACAGAGTGCCTGATGAACTATGGACTGAGGTTCATGACGTTGTACAGGAGACAGGATCAAGACCATCCCCAAGAAAAAGAAATGCAAAAAAGCAAAATGGCTCTCTGGGGAGGCCTTAATAATAGCTGTGAAAAGAAGAGAACCAAAAAGCAAAGGAGAAAAGGAAAGACATAAGCATCTGAATGCAGAGTTCCAAAGAACAGCAAGGAGAGATAAGAAAGCTTTCCTCAGCTATCTATGCAAAGAAATAGGGAAGACAACAGAATGGGAAAGACTGGAAATCTCTTCAAGAAAATTAGAGATACCAAGGGAACATTTCATGCCAAGATGGGCTCGATAAAGGAGAGAAATGGTATGACCTAACAGAAGCAGAAGATATTAAGAAGAGGTGGCAAGAGTACACGGAAGAACTGTACAAAAAATATCTTTACGACTCAGATAATCACGATGGCATGATCACTCACCTAGAGCCAGACATCCTGGAATGTGAAGTCAAGTGGGCCTTGGAAAGCATCACTACGAACAAAGCTAGTGGNAGCAATATGTGAACCATGAACATCCAGATGTTCAAGCTGGTTTTAGAAAAGACAGAGGAAACAGAGATCAAATTGCCAACATCCGATGGATTATCGAAAAAGCAAAAGAGTTCCAGAAAAACATCTATTTCTGCTTTATTGACTAGGCCAAAGCCTTTGACTGTGTGGATCACAATAAACTGTGGAAAACTCAGAAAGAGATGGGAATACCAGACCACCTGACCTGCCTCTTGAGAAACCTACATGCAGGTCAGGAAGCAACAGTTCGAACTGGACATGGAACAACAGACTGGGTGCAAGTAGGAAAAGGAGTACATCAAGGCTGTATATTGTCTCCCTGCTTATTTAACTTCTATGCAGAGCACATCATGAGAAAGGTTGGGCTGGAAGAAGCACAAGCTGGGATCCAGATTGCTGGGAGAAATATCAATAACCTCAGATATGCAGATGACACCACCCTTATGGAAGAAAGTGAAGAGGAAATAAAAAGCATCTTGATGAAAGTGAAAGAGGAGAGTAAAAAAGTTGGCTTAAAGCTGAACATTCAGAAAATGAAGATCATGGCATCTGGTCCCATCACTTCATGGGAAATAGATGGGGAAACAGTGGAAACAGTGTCAGACTTTATTTTTGGGGCTCCAAAATCACTGCAAATGGTGATTGCAGCCTTGAAATTAAAAGACACTTACTCCTTGGAAGGAAATTTATGACCAACCTAGATAGCATATTCCAAAGCAGAGACATTACTTTGCCAACAAAGGTCCGTCTAGTCAAGGTTATGGTTTTTCCTGTGGTCATGCATGGATATGAGAGTTCGACTGTAAAGAAAACTGAGCACCAAAGAATTGATGCTTTTGAAGTGTGGTGTTGGTGAATACTCTTGAGAGTCCCTTGGACTGCAAGGAGATCAAACCAGTCCATTGTAAAGGAGATCAGTCCTGTGTGTTCTTTGGAAGGACTGATGCTAAAGCTGAAACTCCAATACTGGCTACCTCATGCGAAGAGTTGACTCATTGGAAAAGACCCTGATGCTGGGAGGGATTGGGGGCAGGAGGAGAAGTGGACGACAGAGGGTGAGATGGCTGGATGGCATCACCGACTTGATGGACATGAGTTTGAATAAACTCCAGTAGTTGGTGATGGACAGGGAAACCTGGTGTGCTGCGATTCATGGGGTCACAGAGTCGGACATGACTGAGCACCTGAACTGAACCTAACTGAACCTACAAAGCCTTGAAGCTTTTCTTGTTATCTTTCTATTTTTATTTTACAGCACAGTATCTGACCCCATGTAAAGAGATTGAATAGTACATAGGGAAGGAAGGAAAGTCGCTCAGTTGTGTCTGACTCTTTGCCACCCCATGGACTGTAGACTTCCAGGCTTCTCAGTCCATGGGATTTTCCAGGCAAGAGTACTGGAATAGGTTGCCATTTCCTTCTCCAGGGTATCTTCCCGACCCGGGGATCTAACCTGGGTCTCCTGCATTGTAGGCAGACACTTTACCCACTGAGCCACCAGGGAAGCCCCGAATAGTAGTTGGCTTAAAGCTCAACATTCAGAAAACAAAGATCATGGCATCCGGTCCCATCACTTCATGGGAAATAGATGGGGAAACAGTGGAAACGGTGTCAGACTTTATTTTTGGGGGCTCCAAAATCACTGCAGATGGTGACTGCAGCCATGAAATTAAAAGACGCTTACTCCTTGGAAGGAAAGTTATGACCAACCTAGATGGCATGTTCAAAAGCAGAGACATTACCTTGCCGACTAAGGTCCGTCTAGTCAAGGCTATGGTTTTTCCTGTGGTCATGTATGGATGTGAGAGTTGGACTGTGAAGAAGGCTGAGCGCCGAAGAATTGATGCTTTTGAACTGTGGTGTTGGAGAAGACTCTTGAGAGTCCCTTGGACTGCAAGGAGATCCAACCAGTCCATTCTGAAGGAGATCAATCCTGGGATTTCTTTGGAAGGAATGATGCTAAAGCTGAAGCTCCAGTACTTTGGACACCTGATGCGAAGAGTTGACTCATTGGAAAAGACTGATGCTGGGAGAGATTGAGGGCAGGAGGAGAAGGGGACGAGAGAGGATGAATGGCTGGGTGGCATCACGGACTCGACGGACATGGGTCTGAGTGGACTCCGGGAGGTGGTGATGGACAGGGAGGCCTGGCGTGCTGTGATTCATGGAGTCGCAAAGAGTCGGACATGACTGAGTGACTGAACTGAACTGAAGTGAATAAATAAATGGCTCCCTGTCTCCTCCAAATAGTGTCCTTGTTCTTTGTCCATGTGTTAAGTTGCTCCAGGCATGTCCAATTTTGTTGTGACCCTATGGACTATAGCTTGCCAGGCTCCTCTCTCCATGAAATTTCCCAGGCAAGAATAGTGGAGTTGGTTGCATGCCTTCCTCTAGAGAATCTTTCCCACCCAGGGATCAAATCTACCTCTTAAGGCCTACTTCATTGATAAGCAGGTTCTTTACCACTAGCACCACCTGGAAAGCCTGTCCTCGTTTTCTACCAAACACTTAATATGTGTTCAATTTATATAATTGTTTGTATAGCTTGTAATGTACCATGTTTCCAAATAATATTCATATTTCCTTAGTTAGAGTAATCTTGAAGCTTGTAAAGCCTCTACAAAGAAAAAGATAATGTTGGAATGATAAGACTTGGAATACTTCTGGAGGCAGTGGTGAATTTTTGAGTTCTGCCTTTTCTTTATCCATCAAGCAAAGGGTATATTTATATTTTTCTAATGAATGGTAATTACTGAATTCAGATTGAATGATACTGTGTCCTCTCATAAGCAATTCCTCCTAACAGGGTGCCTGAAGTAATCTGTAGAATATTATGTCTATCTGGGTTGGTCTAATTATATGCATACATTCAACCCCAGACCTGAGCTCTTAAAATGCTAGCTGCTCCTCAAGAGCCTTCTTCACTGCTTTATGGGATGTGAACAGGATTATCTCTCAGGACTGCTCTTCCTTATGCTGCATCTGCATGCTACATAATTGAATCTGCAAGTGGTCTTGGTAGGTCTAAATCAAATGTAGAAATTCAGTGATTGTGTTTTTTATGAACTGTGATCTCTTTGCAGGAATTCTCTTTCCTCTCTCAGTGACATTTGAAATCTGTCCTTTGTATTTTTGTGACCTTTAGGGAAGTAGTTTCATGGATAGAGTCCTTTTCTTTAGCCATTATAAACATCAGTTCTGTTTAGTCAAAAAATCCTACTGGATATGAATTGCACAAGCTGAAAAAACTCTGCTTTTTTCATCCATATAATTGATGAGTAGATGTTACTCATTTTTAAATTATTCAAACTAATAAATATATTAGGGTTTATAAATTATATTCTCATCATTTTGAAAGTACTAATAAAATAATGTAATTTATCATTGGCAGAGTTGCTAACACCATAAACATATACACAATACATTATGTGAACAAATGATAGGAGTAATTGATGAAGTATCTACACCCAAGCAGAATGAAGCCTCAGATCTGATTGGCTCTTGTGTTCTAAACACCAATGGAAATAAAATATATGAGAAAATATATATTGAAACTTACAGATACAGTAAGCAAAGTCCTGGCTGTATGAATTTTTACTAGTATGTAAAATATAAGATAAACCATCTAATTTCTTCACCAAATACCTTGCAAGTAAAAATGAAGATAGATAAGGAGCATAAAGATCTATATTTCCCATTAGAAATAAAATGTAAGCAATAAGTATAAGCCACATGTTATTTAATATTTTCTATTAGCCACATCAAAACAAGCTTTTAAAGATGAAATTAATTTTAATGTATTTATGTTATATTTATTTATGCATTTACTCATAGACATATCTGAAGAGACATTATAAGAAAATGTCTTACTAAACTTGCTAAGTCGCTTCAGTCATGTCTGACTCTTTGCGACCCCAAGGACAGTAGCCCACCAGGCTCATCTGTCCATGAGATTCTCCAGGCAAGAATACTGGAGTGGGTTGCCATTTCCTTGGAAAG
>SJYR01001190.1:988983-1003776 GCA_006410655.1 Kobus ellipsiprymnus | reverse complement strand
GCTATATTTGTTTTTAAACAAGATTAAGTCTTGTGCAAAGAAATAACATGGCTAGAGTGGTAAAGTTCTCCAGTTATTCTTCAAAACTTCATTAAGCAAAATCTTCTATGATGAAATTCTGTATTGATTTACTCAGCCTATATTTACACTTTAGTAACAAAGAACTATAGTATCTTTTACATATAAATAGCATAAAATGTTCTTTATAGGAGTAAATAATTTGTTTGAAAACTTCTGAGACTATGAAAAATTTTTCTAGGACCAGAGTCCAGTTTGGAAAGGTTAATCTTGGGAACCAAAATTATTTCTTAGAAAGGATACTTGAAGGATTATAAGATCTTGCCCTTAATTCTGTTTGTAACTTCTAGTTGGAGCTTTGAATAAATCACTTAAATTTTCAGCTTTATAATCTATAAATGTGGGAAACCTGGATTTGATCCCTGGGTCAGGGAGATCCCCTGGAGAAGGAATGGTAACACACTCCTGTGTTCTTGCATGGACAATCACATGGACAGAGGAGCCTGGTGAGATACAGTCCACGGCGTCACAAAGAGTTGGGGTAACAGAAAGTTGACTGAGCAACCAATACTTTCTGAGTGCTGAGACTTCTTGTAGCTCTAAATTTTCATGATTTCCTGAAGTGGATGAAGCAGTGCCAGACAAGAATCAGGAAGCAGCAGGGTGATAATCAGTGATCCTCAATCAATGGTGTGTCAACTATTCATGAATATTTTGACTCATATATGTCTAAATATTTCCAGGGTAAGTAAACCACTTGTATAATATATAGAAAGACCAGAATTTATAGTTGACTTGGAGAAAGTATAGACTTAACAAGATTGCCATTATATTTACTGAATTTTACTAATTTTATATTCTAAATAGTTTTCTTCTCTTTCTCAGTTGTGGGTTCTGAGTTGAAGAATTNCCACCTCATGAGAAGAGTTGACTCACTGGAAAAGACTCTGATGCTGGGAGGGATTGGGGGCAGGAGAAGAAGGGGACGACAGAGGATGAGATGGCTGGATGGCATCACTGACTCGATGGATGCGAGTCTGAGTGAACTCCAGGAGTTGGTGATGGACAGGGAGGCCTGGCGTGTTGCGATTCATGGGGTTGCAAAGAGTCGGACACGACTGAGTGACTGAACTGAACTGATGAAAGATTTTTGAAAGGGCAGGCCTCATTCAACTTCCCTTATCATAAAAAAAGCTTAACAGTTCTTTACAGACAATACTTTAATAGTCTGAAATAGAGTCCTGTAATAAACAAAAGAAAATATCTTCAAAGGTTGGTGCTTCACATGCTTATTAGTGTCGCATGAAAGAAAGTGATAATACGATAGCATTTCACAGTGTGAAATGTGCAAAGTTGGATAGAGACAGCATGTGTTGTCATCAGTTAATGTGCAAACACTCACTGCCAGGGCAAACCAACCAGGAATGAACTATGAAATGATTGTATTCAACCTGAAATGTCAGCAAAGCACAGATGTGATGAGTAGTAAACAACTTTTCCTGAGCATGATGAAAGTACTACAGCAGCAAAAGTAGCTTATTTAACATTTATGTTTTATTAAGAGGACAATTATGGCTTTGCATAATGTGACTTCAGGCAGAGGCTGGACTTAATATGTAAATGTTTTTTTCAATGTGGCACCATATGTAGCCCTTTTCCTTTCCAGCTGGTTGGCCTTACTGCCTCTTTCCTTTCATCCATCTCTAACCCAAAACTCATCAGGAAATTGTTCCTAATTAACTTTACCCATTATTTTAGTTTTACAGCCTCATGGATCTTTAGACTATCAGTATTGGAGCAGACTTTATAAATATTTTAGTTCAGCCCCACTTGACCCTCCTTATGCCACCTAAATGACCACTTGTATATGTATGCATGTATGGATAGATATTTCTGATTCTATTTGTTATTTAATTACTTCATTACTTAATTCTATACCAAGTCATCTTGGAAATATTTATTTAGTAAGTCTTTCCATCCTTAAATAATTGAAACAACCTTATTGATCAAATAATTTGAAGGATTACTTTTCAAGTTTGCATTGTTTTTGGTCTATTCAGCTGATGTTGGATGCACCCCATTTAGAAATTACTTAGGTGAATGATGCAAAATTCCAAAGTCACCTCATCTATTGCAGACATTTTTAATGATAAGTAACCTGGCAGCCTCAAAAGAATGAGACATATGGCATAGAGGCTGAGTAAGAAAAATAAAACTATATATATTCCCTTCAATATTTTAACAAATTCAAATATACTCTCTAATTATACATTGACTAATTTATAGTTAATGATTGAAGAACAACTTTTTACTTTCTATGTGTGAATGTTTATCTTCTGCCTATGAGACATAATTAAAGAATTTGTTGTGGCATAATATTTTAACAAATTCAAATATACTCTCTAATTATACATTGACTAATTTATAGTTAATGATTGAAGAACAACTTTTTACTTTCTATGTGTGAATGTTTATCTTCTGCCTATGAGACATAATTAAAGAATTTGCTGTGGCATTAGCATTAGTAGAAATACCTTTGGTTATTATTGCATGATGTAGCAAAGGCTTAACATCCATTATCTTCTGAAAAATACTTCAAAGTATATACTGGTTTTTAGAAAGATAAGTCTTAGAAGTGAGAGTTAGTAGCAGAATTGGAACTTGATATGGTACCTCAAATATATCATAAGTGAGTGTTCTTAGCCATTCTACTTTTTCTCCTTTGTTTGGGCAACAGAATTAGCAACCTTAAATAGTTTAATTAAAAAGGAGGTTATTAATGGATCTCACAGAGCTTTTGAAAGAATGAAGAAAAACACTCTAGGAGCATTTCCAGAACTGACTACCAGAAACACAATTTCATAGCGGGTGACAGCAGCCATGAAGTTAAAAGATGTTTGCTCCTTGGAAGAAAAGCAAAGACAAACCTAGACAGCATACTAAAAAGCAGAGAAGTTACTTTACCAACAAAGGTCCATCTAGTCAAAGCTATTGGAAAAACCATTGGTTTTCACATAGTCATGTATGGATATGAGAGTTGGACCATAAAGAAAGCTCAGCACCAAAGAATTGATGCTTTTGAACTGAAGTGTTGGGGAAGATTCTTGAGAGAGAGTCCTTTGGACTGCAAGGCGATCAAACCAGTCCATCCTAAAGGAAATCAGTCCTGAATATTCAATGGAAGGGCTAATGTTGAAGCTGAAACTCCATTTTGGCCACCTGATACAAAGAGCTGAGTCATTTGAAAAGAACCTGATATTGAGAAAGATTGAAGACGGGAGAAGAAGGGTATAACAGAAGATGAGATGGCTGGATGATATTACCGACTCAACGGACATGAATTTGAGCAAGCTCCAGGAGAGGATGAAGGACAGGGAAGCCTGCCGTGCTACAGTCCATGGAGTCACAAAGAGTCAGACACGACTGAGCAACTGAACAAAAGCAACAACCAGACACACAATCCTAAACAAGCCTGGAAAAGTTGCTTCCACTATTTGCAAGTCCTGATATCAGGAAAGCACCATAAGAGCTGTCAGCTTTAGAACCATTCCATCTTCCCCACAATCAAAAGCTGCTGAATCTAGAAGCTATTGACAAGGCAGAAAATGCTAGGTTCCCTACATCTCTATCACACTTCACACTATGAAAATGAATGTCTTCTATTCTATCTCTTTCTCCAGTGAATTTAATTTCAAATCTAAGATTCATGAAAGAAAGTGAAAGTGAAAGCCGTTCAGTCATGTCTAACCTTTTCCGACCCCATGGACTATACAGTCCATGGAATTCTCTAGGCCAGAATAGTGGAATGGGTAGGCTTTCCTTTCTCCAAGGGATCTTCCCAACCCAGGGATTGAACCCAGGTCTCCTGCATTGCAGGAGGATTCTTTACCAGCTGCGTCACAAGGGAAGCCCAAGATTCAAGAATGTGTATCTAATTAGCAAAAGCTGTATCATTAGTTTGTACCTTATGATGTAATAGTGAATGAGTACTGTAGTCATAGGTTTTAGTGCTATTAATTTCACTGCAAGTAAACCAGCAAAATGTGAAGAAAACCTCATAAAAATGTGAAGAACCTCCACTGAGAACTGTTTACTACAATGTCCAAATATTGTTTAGTGCCTAACACATGTAAATTACCTATGCAAACATTCACACCTGAACATCAAATCATAAAATGCATTACCTATATTTACTATTTGGGGCAAGGGTTGTGCAGGAGACAGGGACTGGAAAAATATAATAAAATGTTCTGTTTCTCTCATAGCATTTCACAGAGGTAAATTAAACTTACATCCTGATTAAGTCATTGTCTCTTTTGAAAAATAGATTACTTAATATATGATTTAAATCTCTTTTGCCTATTAATTTTCCATCCACAGTATGTCTTTATAAGTATGAATCAGTGTGTTATATATGTATGTGTGTATGTACATATATAAATTACCATATTGGAAAATTAGTTCATTGTCTGTTGTTTATTGCTGCTGCTGCTGCTGCTAAGTTGCTTCAGTCGTGTCCGACTCCGTGCAACCCCATAGATGGCAGCCCACCAGGCTCCTCCATCCCTGGGATTCTCCTGGCAAGAACACTGGAGTAGGTTGCCATTTATTAAAAAATACTACACTGATACTAAATTATCTAATTAACTGTATAATTGGATATCATATAATGCAAACACTGTCTATCTTTAAGCAGAATTTTCTTTTATTTTCACATTTAAAAAATGGACTTAATTACTAAAGAGCAGCAGAATATTATCCACATGGTTTATAACAGTCACATTCTTCATTTGTTTTTATTGACTAATCAACTTTCATCAGTATGGTAACAATAATAACTAAACACTTGTCTGGGATTTGTACATGACTCATCAAAATTAATTTTTAAAATAACTTCTGGAGTACATAGTATAAATGTTATTACCATATCTATATACTGCAAAGGAATTAAGGCCAATAGAATGTAATTAGGCAAGAAAGAGACCATTCAGCTGACCTGAGCTACTCAAATCTTATACATTCCAAAGATAGACCTGCCTTTAGGACTGTTCCTTATAATATTTTAAGTAATAAGATTATATACATTTGAGGTTTTGGAACTCTACTGTATCATTTATCCTGACACTGATTTATGGTGAAGATTGGTTTATACTTGGTAGAGTAGGGAAGGGACTGGAATCTGACTTATTAAGGCCAGTCATATTGCCAATAAAAATCTTTACACAACAAGGCTTGGCTGAGCTTCCCCAGTTGGCATCACTTCACACATGTTGTCAAGCATCATTGCTGGAAGATTTAAGTGCACCTCTGTGTAACTTCACTAGGAGGAACACCTGTATATTCACACTTGATTTCTCCTGGACTTTGTGCCTTGTATTTTTCTTCTTTGCCGATTTTAATCGGAATCATTCTGTTATAATAAACTATAAATGCATGTGTAAGAATATCTTAGTCCTTTCATCAAGTCCAAGAGTGATCTTGGGAACCCTTGACACACAGTAAGAGGTGATGAATATCACACAGGTTTCCAGAAAGACTCCAAAATTTTTGATGAAATATACACATTTTCTTTAAGAGCATATGACTTTTATACACACAATATTATAATTTCACAGAGCTACAGGCATGTTTTCCTTCTCTTTGGTAAAGTACATGTTGCAAGCAGGGGTGACTGCCTTTGGAACTCATCAATATTGTATTACAGACTCTTAATAGAAATATTCATTGCTCGCGAAAAGTAAAGCACAGCTGTGTTCTATAAATGAGATATTATGGACAAAGTGGGTTTTGTAATGGACTTCTAACTTTTGTTTCTAGAGGTGAGGAAGTACTGAATTCTCTGAATCTTTCTTTTGTTATTAGGAAATATCCAAAGGAAAAAAATATTGATCCATCTTTTTTGTATTCTCAGTGGGTAACCCTTCCTCTGGCTTAGTTTGCAATAATGCTTAAGCTTCCTGGTGAGGAAATGTCATTGACTTGGCATCCTACAGGTAGAAGGATTCCCCTGGGACCATCACTGCATTTTTCAATTTACCTAGTTGAATTATTTTATCTTATATTGAACTTAATACACTAATTGGTATCATGATGATTTGGTATTCAATAACTTTATTTGTTCTAATATCAAGAAGTCTCTATGATGATTTCAGTTCAGTTCAGTTCAGTTGCTCAGTCGTGGCTGACTCTGTGACCCCAAGAATCGCAGCACACCAGGCCTCCCTGTCCATCACTAACTCCTGGAGTTTATTCAAACTCACGTCCATCGAGTCTGTGAAGTCATCCAGCAGTCTCACCTTCTGTCGTCCCCTTCTTCTCCTGCCCCCAATCCCTCCCAGCATCAGGGTCTTTTCCAATGAGTCAACTCTTTGCATGAGGTGGCCAAAGTATTGGAGTTTCAGCTTTAGCAGCATTCCTTCCAAAGAAATCATCCCAGGACTGATCTCCTTCAGAATGGACTGGTTGGATCTCCTTGCAGTCCAAAGGACTCTCAAGAGTCTTCTCCAATACCACAGTTCAAAAGCATCAATTCTTCGGTGCTCAGCTTTCTTCACAGTCGAACTCTCACATCCATACATGACTACTGGAAAAACCATAGCCTTGACTAGGCGCACCTTAGTTGGCAAAGTAACATTTCTGCTTTTGAATATGCTATGTAGTTTGGTCATAACTTTCCTTTCAAGGAGTAAGTGTGTTTTAATTTCATGGCTGCAATCACCATCTGCAGTGATCCCCTATTTAGAAATACTTGTTAACTTCAAAGTCTTGTTCAATCTAGATACATTTTTTGTTTTGTTTCATTTACTCAAGTGTGAAATTGAGTAAATATTTATATATATATGAACCTTATATTAAAATTGATACATGTGAGTAGACATAACACTGCAACTCTCTTAACTAGTGAAAGTGACTACATATTTAGAAAACAACTGATTCTACTCATATCAGTAAATAAGTCAATTCCATATAATAAAACAGAAATAATTAGCACGATTGAAATTTTTTAATAGTTTTACTTTAGTATTGACTTTAAAATGCTATATGCTATTTTATGAAATAGGAATACTTGAAGAAATTTCAAATATTGCCAATACACAAAAGGAAGAGAAAAATTCCATAGTAGTTCAGTAGGATATAAACCCTGAGGACTAACTAATAGTTATATTTCATCCGGTTCATGCTTATTTCTAGAAAAGGACCACAAGCTACACATTGAAGTGAACCTGATGATTTACCGTAGCTAAACCAACAAGCTTTTGCATTTGAGCTAGTTATAATATTCATATGTTATTCAGTTAGGTTTACTTTGAAAGTTTTTTTTTTAGTTACTGAGATTTATGGATTTCCTTTTACATGGAGGTTCTTTATATGCTGTATGTATTTATTATCTTCTTGTCTCTTTTAAAACCTTGCATAGTAAGAACTATCACAACATGCTATTTAGTTCTGATTTTGACTGGAGGGCGTATGTATTATTCAAGTGGCAGGCCAACTGGAAGACAAGTATGGAATGGAAGTATTTTTATTATGGTCATATAGTATTATCTGAATGTCACTGCTGCTGGTTTGTGCCTGAAAGAAATGTCTTTCATTACTGTTGCAAACTTGAACATTTTATTCCTTGAGATGGCTAAATTGAGATTTCGAGCTTAATAAGAGAGTTAGGAACTGGTATATTTTTCCATAAAATAAATGTTGATAACCTGCCAATTTATTTACTTTTTTATTTTATTTCTTTAATCCTCACTTAAGATGATGTTATTTCATGCCATAGTGTGCCCATTCTTGAGGTGGACTATATATGTGTGGATGCCAGTCTTATTATTTTCTCTTTAGAGTAACTTGGCAAATTATTTTATCTCTCTAAGTCTCAATTCCCTTATCTGTAAGATGGAAATAATGATATCTATCTCTCTGGACATTCCTGAGAATTAAATTAGATAATGCAAGGGAAATCATTAGAAAGGATTTAAGATTTAGGAAGATTACTATGATGGATAAACCTGAGGGACACCAGAATTTTGAGATACTGTTTTTACATGGGTGCTTTGGACAGATTTAGCCTCCTGTCTTTTGAAGCTAGAAATATTATCTTATCCTGACATGAAATATCTCTGGAGAGGGAAGAGAGAAGTTTCTAGCTTTACTACTGTAGAAGGATATCAGGGAGAGATAGTTCTAAATATCTCCAGTAGTCACCATCTTTACGTTTCCAAGACTCAGGAAAACATCTCTAAACAAAGCTGCATATGCTTTCTGCTCAGAAGATGAGCATAAAATTCAGACCCAGGAAGAGTTATCTCTCAACACAGGGGGGTATCTATTCCATCTACTCTGAGAATCATGTAAATATCCTGTTAAAAGCAAGACTGAAGAATGAAACGAATTTGAGAAAAGCTAAGGTAAAAGCATAGATTTTCATGCTCAAATCCAGAGTAAGATATTCAAATTTGATTGCTTACTTTTTTTCCTTTTTTTACTACATAATTATTTTGATTTTCTGATTTACATATTTTATAATACAACAAAATTTTGTTTCTCAAACTATTTTTCTGGTAGTGGGATTTTATTCAGTGTGACATCGAGAGACTTGATTTTTATCTTCCTCCAAAATTTTTGCATGAATTATTCATCTTTGGCTGCCTTGAAGTGAAGATATGATTGGTGAAGAACAGTACTTTCATATTACCTGCTTTGAAAGAAAATAAATTATACATGTTTATGTAAAAATTCAAGAGTCAAATGAAAGGATGTTAATATTTTTTCATAAATATATCCTCAGAAAAGTGGATCATTTTATAGGTATATCATTTTATTGATTTTTAAACTAGTGATTAAAATTTTTAATGTACATATGTTTTAAAATTTTTTAATTAACAAAATTTATATAATTTATTCATTTAAAGTAGTCATAAGGGACATCTATATTTACATATATATACAAATATACCATGATGTATTTCTGCTTATATTTTAGACATACTGTTTAGTGGCATTATAGCATTTGAAAAAACAATAAATGAGGATATTAAAAGAACCTGCGGAAATACATGCCCTAATGTTTTTGCTTCAACATTGTTTTGATATAATATTACTATTTGCAAGTCACATGTGTCAATTTTGTATGCTTAAGAACCAGCGACCCAAAGGTCTATTTCTCTCATAGTTTATAAAAGGATGAAAAGTTATCAGTTCAGTTCAATCGCTCAGTAGTGTCCAACTCTTTGTGATACCATGAATCGCAGCACACCAGGCCTCCCTGTCCATCACCAACCCCCAGGGTTTACTCAAACTCATGTCCATCGAGTCGGTGATGCCATCCAGCCACCTCATTCTCTGTCGTCCCCTTCTCCTCCTGCCCCCAATCCCTCCCAGCATCAGAGTCTTTTTCAGCGAGTCAACTCTTTGCATGAGGTGGCCAAGGTACTAGAGTTAAAGTCATCAGATATCCATAAACAAGGTGCCAGACATAGACAGATGATGGTTGTCTTTCATGGGATTTACAACCAACCATGTCTTTATTCATGAGGACAATGATGCAGTAAGTGACTACCCACCAAAATCAAGGATATCAAGCTTTTATTAGAGTGGTACTAGTGGTAGAGAATATATAAAAAGTACATAAATCATATTTCTTTTCTGCTTAGCAGTTTTTGACCTAATATTCCACTTCTTTCATTAGCAATATGACAAGCAATAAGTTTTTACATTATTTTGGAAACTAGACTCGGAGCTTTATATAAATTATCTCACTTAATTATGATAATAATAGGTACTATTAATGAATATTCACTAGATTTAGGTTCCTGAGGGCAGAAACCATATCCATTTTTCTCACTAACTTTATTCAGTGTTGTGGTGTTTGGCTCACAAAATAAGTCAGTTGTTTGTTTTTCAGTCACTAAGTCATGAACTTAGTTGCACATGTCATGTTCTACTCCACAGACAGTAGCCCACCTGGCTTCTCTGTCCATGGGCCTTCCCAGGCAAGAATACTGGAGTGGATTACCATTTCCTAACAGAAGCCAATACTCACTAGTAAATGAATAAACAAATCCCCATTTTTAATGTGAAAATTCTGGACTCTGACTGACCAATTAATTTGGCTATAGTTTCACAATGAGGGAGTGATGTAATTAGTTTGCAAGTCCTAGCCTGTTTGGCAGTGTCAGAATTTCTCTTTCCATCAATAATTCTAAGGCAGCTTCATAGCAAATTCTGAAGACAAATATATTGTATGCTCCTTATCTTCTAAATCAGGAGGGCTAAAAATGAGAGTATTCTCCTTCTTTGACTGACCAATTAATTTGGCTATAGTTTCACAATGAGGGAGTGATGTAATTAGTTTGCAAGTCCTAGCCTGTTTGGCAGCGTCAGAATTTCTCTTTCCATCAATAATTCTAAGGCAGCTTCATAGCAAATTCTGAAGACAAATGTATTGTATGCTCCTTATCTTCTAAATCAGGAGGGCTAAAAATGAGAGTATTCTCCTTCTGGTTTCTGGGAGTTGGCATATTGCATTTGTCTTACTGAACTCAGAAGGATGAATTAACTGTAATATATCAAACATAAAATGTAAACTGATATGAATTGGTTGAAGATGTTTTACTAGAGTGATAGATTTGTGCCTTTATTAAAGCTTCATCGTTTTGAGGAACAAAAACTGTACGTTAATTGACTAAGATCATGTAGAAAATGGCCTATGATCTAATTGGATTTGCCCCTGATGACCCAACCAAAGGAAGGGAGTGGGAAGAAAGAGAGAGAAAGAGAATGAAAATGTTTTATCCTAGAGATTGTATCAATAAGTTACCTGCAGTTTAATGGACATTTTCATTTCACTGCTGAATCTTTCTTTCTTTACCTTCTCAGTACATTGCCTGTCAGTTGAATTTATGACAACTGACCTGCATTTTGCTTTATTCTTTTAAAAGTGGTTTAAAAGCATTCTGAAACTCTCCAAACAATAAAAAACTAACAAGAGTAATGTTCTCTAAACAATAACTCATTTTTAAATGGTCAATAAATACAAACAAGGCAAATCCCCAAAATTCTCTTTGTAACTTACTAGTGAGAAGAAGGATTAGGAAGAAAATTCCATGTGGACTTGGTGCATAGTGACAGATACATAGATCCCTTCCAGGTCTGCCTTGAACCACAAGCCAGCTCGCTGTGGGTCATTTAGCACAAAATAGTTGGAAAACAATACCTGAAGCAATGGCTTATGTCTTTTAGATCAGTTTGTCTTCAGCAGTTCCACTAGGTAGGATTGAAATGGAATGTGAAATTCTACTGATTCTAAAGCTAACTTGATTTCTGAATCCCAAGTGTTAGGTCCCATAGGATTAACAGGGACCATATGTTTGGGCTTCCCAGTAAAGAATCTGCCTGTCAGTGCAGGAGACACAAGAGACAGGTGTTCAATACTCATGTTGGGGATAGTCCCTGAAGTAGGTAATGGCAATTCACTCCAGTATTCTTGCCTGGAGAATTCCATGAACAGCGGGGCCTGGTGGGCTACAATCCTTGGCGTCACAAAACATGAAATACAACTGAGTGCACACACACACACATTATATACATCATACATTTAATCATCTGAATCAGAATATTTTGAGAGTAAAAGGCAGTGTTTTTAATAATTACTGTGGAACAACTGACTGAAGGAAGAATTCTCTCATGCAAAGTGAGATGCATAGTCATATTAAAAATGACAAATTCTGACTAGTTTGGGGAAGAATCTTTTGACTGTGGGGGACTGACACACACTATTAGAGCTAATATTGCTTTATCTGTTCTCCATGTGAGTAGCTATTTTATCCAGAGCTTGACTGAGTTGTATTTTCCTGGAGACTCTGACACTAAGATGCAGTGGATGGGAGTGTTCAGATTTCTACTTCTGTTGAAAGGCAACATATGCCTTTGGTCCAGCATGTAGGTACACAGCTTATGACATAGAAAACATTAGATGACCTTGATCCCAGTAGTGATACTACCCCCTCACAGTCCTGTCCTACAGATTGTATCCTGAATAATTTACAGCTTGAATGTGCTATTCATGGCCCATAAAGAGATTGAACACAGGTGATGAACATAAGTAAGGACCAATAGGATGTTGCAAAACAAATTTTAATTCCTTATTGTGTAGTATTATAGAGTTATTCTCAAATAGCCCTCCCTTTCTTATCCTCCACATCTTCCCTCACTGCTTGATTCTGGTTCTATTTTTGCCACTGGTCCAAGTGGTCAAGCCCCAGGATCTCCTTATTTCCTTGACTCTGTGTTTGAGAACTGGGAAAGCATTTAATTGTGCCTTCTTCTCCTACCCTGTTCTGAAACAACCACTAGAAAAAGTGTCTAACTTGTGTAGGGCCTTAGGAGGACACTCATTTCTCTCTTTTATGAAGGACACAGATTTACATACTTACTGTAGACAGTGAGAACCACAGAGATGCAATTTTATCTACTGTTAAGTTTAAGTAAGTGCCTAGGGTGATGATTTAAACTTGACAAAATACTCAGAATTTGGGGAATTCAATTCATTCCACCCTGGTCTCCCTATATATAGCCATTTCTTGTTCAAATATATTAACTAACATTTTATACAGCATTTGTTCCCTTGCTGACTTCACCCAAGTTTAAATTAAAGCATATTAGCTTTTCACATCATTTTAGTATCAAACAATATGCCAAATTTTATTTGTTTTATTTTCTTTAATATTTACAATAACCCTATAGGATGATACTGTGATTATTTTACTTTTAAGTCAGGGCACACTCAGTTCAGTTCAGTCACTCAGTTGTGTCCAACTCTTTGCGAGCCCATGAATCGCAGAACGCCAGGCCTCCCTGTCCGTCACCATCTCCCAGACTTCACTCAGACTCACGTCCATCGTGTCTGTGATGCCATCCAGCCATCTCATCCTGGGTCGTCCCCTTCTCCTCCTGCCCTCAATCCCTCCCAGCATCAGAGTCTTTTCCAATGAGTCAACTCTTTGCATCAGGTGTCCAAAGTACTGGAGTTTCAGCTTCAGCATCATTCCTTCCAAAGAAATCCCAGGATTGATCTCCTTCAGAATGGATTAGTTGGATCTCCTTGCAGTCCAAGGGACTCTCAAGAGTCTTCTCCAACACCACAGTTCAGAAGCATCAATTCTTCGGTGCTCAGCCTTCTTCACTCACAGTCCAACTCTCACATCCATAGATGACCACAGGAAAAACCATAGCCTTGACTAGACAGACCTTAGTTGGCAAAGTAATATCTCTGCTTTCGAATATACTATCTAGGTTGGTCATAACTTTTCTTCCAAGGAGTAAGTGTCTTTTAATTTCATGGCTGCAGTCACCATCTGCAGTGATTTTGGAGCCCCCAAAAATAAAGTCTGACACTATTTCTACCGTTTCCCCATCTATTTCCCATGAAGTGATGGGACCGGATGCCATGATCTTTGTTTTCTGAATGTTGAGCTTCAAGCCAACTTTTTCGCTCTCCTCTTTCACTTTCATCAAGAGGCCCTTTAGCTCCTCTTCACTTTCTGCCATAAGGGTGGTGTCATCTGCACACTAGAGAATCATAAAGCAAGTAAGTGGGAGGGTCACAACATGAATTCTTTGCTTTCCAATCTTCAACATAGTCCATGTATATGAATAATTGCATATTCAATCATAATCGTTTATAACAAAAACATAAAATTCAACTTTTAATATCATATGTTTAATTGAACTGCTTATTCAAATATAAGGGTAACCATAAATTATAGCTGACTTCAGACTTAACTTTATATTTTGAGATCTAAAATACCATCTCATTTTATATTGCATGAGTTGGGTTCAATGAAGTCAATGAATGTAATTTATTACATTAACAAGTGAGTCATTTTTGGTAAATCACAGCTGTTTCTTCAAAGTTTCTATAAATGTTGTTTCCTGAATGGGCAACAACTACAAGCAAAGCAGTTTTATTTTCATCCTGATGTCAAGGTGCAACGTGAGCTACAATGGTTCAAGCGCATGCTCATGTTCATAGTTGCTTCATATGCCTTATGTTCCATTTAATTACATATTCTAAATTCCATTCTGACAACAGATAACATCTAGAAAAAGAAGAATCTTACAAAATAAATCTGAATTTTTAAAGAGTTAAATTGTATGCAAAATGTTTAAAGTTCACATGACAATTGTGATGAAAGGCTGTGCATGAAAATCACAAAGCACTCAGACAGACTTCAGCTCCCTTTCTGGATGCAGCTTAGATTGTGGTATTGAAGATTTTTTCAGTGCAGTTAACAAGAGAGACCTGTGAAGGACACACCAATAATTTCTGATTCTATTCTCTCAAAGATCATACATGCATTTAACACTCATTTCAAATTGCCACTAAGTGAAAACTTTATTTCCTGTTTTCACTTCATAGATGATATTAAAGAGGTAGGAAAAAAATACTAGTAGATTTAAGAATAATTTAAAACTGAAATATAATCACTTATAATTTAGAAAAATTTAAAAATTGTTCTTTAAATTCTAATTTATTGTATTTCAAGAAAGAGAAATCTACTCAAACTAGTTAAAACCAAAGGAGATGAGGCTATTTTAACAGTAAAAATACACCTCATGGAAATTTAGGATATTTTTATCATTCTGAAATTACAATGGGAACAAATATTGTCATTTGTGGGTAGCGCTGGATAGCAGGAATTTATGTGCTCATGTGCTAACAATGAACAATTAACACCAATCAGTAATACCCAATGTGGCCTTTTTTTTTTTTTTTTTTTT
>SJYR01001190.1:976043-988875 GCA_006410655.1 Kobus ellipsiprymnus | reverse complement strand
CTTTTTTTTTTTTTTTTTATCTTGCTTCTGACTGTACAGCTGTTCATGTCCCTCTTCATTCAAAATCCAGGGAAAAAACATTTATTTCTAGACAGAAAATGAACTGAAAATCAAATTATCCCTAGCTGGAAATACAAGATTATGTGATACATAGAGTTAGTTAGGTCCAGGGATTATAAGGAGAGTAATACATATTAAATTAAAATGCAGATAATTGACCTACCAATTTCTTCTCAACCATGTGTTTTTATAGTCCATATTAAGGGAGTTAATCTATTCTTGACTAAACTCCTTATCACATCACCCTTGTATCAGTATCAAAGAAGAAGTGGAAAGACTTCTCAGTGTCTCTTTTTTTCAATTATCTAGAGCTCAGTGTTCAAAATAAATGAGCAGTTTTCCTAATACCTTCAATAATCACTTTTCTTGTTTTCCATTTTAGAAATTCATGAAATACTGAAGGTGTTTATCTCCTAGTATTACCAAAGTTTCTATAAATGCCTTGTACAAATGAACATGTGTGTGCCTTCACAAGACGTGGCTTAAAGTTTTTATTATAGTCTTCTTGGGTTAAATGGACCTATTAAACTCTTCTCTCCTGACTCAGAAGTCCTGAATCCTATATTTCTTGTCTACTACCATCGGAAGTCACATGAACACCTTAATTTACTGTCTCTCAGAGTTGCTGCTATTTAACTGTCTCCCTATTTCCATTCTGTAATTTGTACTTGTTTCAAATTTGTATCATATTTTGTACCATGTAAGCAATGATATTCAAGATAATATTAGATTTTGAAATATTATTTTATTCTTATTCAAAGAGAATATCATTAAAGAATCACAGAAACAATACTAAAGGGATAAGTAATGCAATTGCTATAAAACATGATTCTGTAAAGTGAACATTGTGTGTTAAATCACTTCAGTTGTGTCTGACTCACTTCTATGGACTGTAGCCCACCAGGCTCCTCGGTCCATGAGTTTCTCCAGACAAGAATACTGGAGTGGGTAGCCATGCCCTCCTCCAGGGTATCTTCTTGACTCATGAATTGAAACTGCAATTGCAGGTGGCTTCTTTTCCACTAGCGACCCTATTGAGCATAAACTGGAGAAGTTCATTGTCAATCTGTGATGGTCCATTAGTGAAACAATCCAAAAGAACTGATGTCTATTAGGTATTTATTTGTTTGTTAAGAATAAAATACAGCATTACCCATGTGCTGCCAAAGTCTACTCCATTTCTTCTGAGTTGCCTAATAGAGTCAGAAGTAGAGCTACCACTGAGTCTGAAATATAGTATGTTTACAGGTCGGTTGCTTATCAGTGTAAGAATCAAATGAGCAAATGATCAACATGTATAATATGGGGGCATCCAGGTCACAGCCTCAGAGATTCTGATTCAGTAAGTATTTGTATTTTTAAACATTTTGCTGCTGCTGCTGCTAAGTCACTTCAGTGGCATCTGATTCTGTGCGACCCCAGAGATGGCAGCCCACCAGGCTCCACCGTCCCTGGGTTTTTCCAGGCAAGAACACTGGAGTGGATTGCCATTTCCTTCTCCAACGCATGAAAGTGAAAAGTGAAAGTGAAGTCACTGTCGTGTCCGACCTCTAGCGACCCCATGGACTGCAGCCTACCAGGCTCCTCTGTCCATAGGATTCGCCAGACAAGAGTCTTAGAGTGGGTTGCCATAGCCTTCTCCACTATCTAGTGTTTTACAAATTCCTGAAGCCTATCCATTTATGGCTGGGCTTCAGTAATTTATGGACTAAAGCATGGCTGTTATCTAATACCTATCCCCAAATTTACTAAAATTCTCATTTCATGGGCAAAATAAAATACTTAATAACTCAAAATCTCCATTTCTTCATCTATGAAATTAGTGTGATATTACTTACTGCTTGTCAGTTCATAGATTGAGATCACAGATGTCAAACAGTTAATCTCAAGGCCTAGAAAAAAATTGCTGAAACTTGGTCACCAATTTTAATGTTATCATAATTAAAAACAATAACTAACTATTATTGATTAGCTTTGTTACTTTGAACAAATTACAGAAATTGTTTGGGCAGAGAGAAAATGCTTCTTACTCTACCGTACACATTAAACCAGAAGCCTTCTAAGATATACTGTTTCCCAAATACTGTACCAACTTTAAAACAATAATATGAGACATTCAGTTAAAGATGAATTTCAGATAAGCAATAGATGCCTTTTTTTTTCATTTTAGTATTAATGTACCCTGTACATACTTGTGTATAAGTGTGTTCTGTGCAATATGTGGGATATATTTACAGTAAAGACATATGTGTTGTTTATCTAAAACTCAAACATAGCTGGATGCCCTGTTTTTGTTTTTGCCAATCCTACTCATAATCATAGAACTCAATATTCATCTTAAATTGATTTCCTACTTGTGTAAAAGTGTTCATGAGGCTTGAACCCACAGGATAGATGATCCTGTCTCCCAAAAAGATATATGGTCGAGCCTGACTGCAAACAGCCTCAAAAGGCATTTTCTGATTCTCAATCACAAAGATTCAGAAGCTTGGGCAGTAAATTGTTGTCTATTTGACTAACCTGTAATTTTCCTCAGTTGGCTAGATAATGTCAGTCATTTTAATTCCATTTCTCTGCATACTCTTTATTTTTTCTCCTTCAGCTCTTGAACATTTCGCCTTCCTCACAAAATGGAAGATGTCCATAATGCATCCTTTATTACTACTTTACTGAGTGTCCCTGGGGACCCATCTGTCTGAAACAGACTCCTGTCAGCAGTAGGGCATCAAGGGTGACTGCCAACCTGAGAAAAAGGCATGGCCACTACACTTGATATGGCACTTTCTCTTATTTCTCAACTTTTGGGTCAAAATCAATTTGAAAATAGCAAACCTTGCTTTATAAGTAACACATAATAAAGTCTTGTCTAGGGTTGATGAAAAGAAAAAGCTACATGTTTATACAGTGCAAGATCAATGGATCTAGGATTTACATAAAAGTTGGATTAAATAACAATCGAACCAAACTGCCAGTATGGTGAATTATTCAAGACCATGAACTAGCTGTAAAACAGGAGATCTGTGCATTAATCCTCAATCTATAGAGAAATTTTGACAAATAATAAGAGTTTCAAATACAATTCTGAATGTAATCATTACATGGTAAAATATCTGCTGAGAAATAGAAATGTCTTTAATACATTACACTAAATACTCACTTAGCTTTATTTTAGATATTATATTGTATAGTTTCCAAACATAGGAGATACGTTTTGTAAATGACCACTCTGAAGTCTGCACAGACAAATAACACCAGATAAGCTGAGGGCAAATCATCCTACAGCAATTGAGACCATAATGTTGAAAAACTGCAGGCTTGCTTAGTCCTATATTATAGTGTCTTCTGTGACAGCACTGAGACTGTGCTGTGATGAATGGCATTCTTCGCCCAGCTTTTTTGAAACTTTTATTCACTTCTTTCTTAGATCCTATCACAGAGTACAGGTGTCGTTGATTGATCAGGCTGTAAGTTTCTAGAAAGCAAATTCCATCTCTAAATAAGAATGGTAAAAGTAGTGCCATTTATTGAGGACTTATGTTCTTGGACACTATACTGAGTTATTTCTCAACATCATCTCCTTTAATCATAATAATATTATGAGCTGGTTATAATTATCATAATTTAAGTAATCTGTCCAAGGTAACCCACATGCTATGTATTTTGAATTTAAAATCAAGCTGTAGTCTAACTTAAAGCTTCTAACGTCTATACTATAATATTTTGTGTTCCATGTTAACATTCTCCCAGTTTGTAGCACCAGGTTACTCTGTCCGTGGAATTCTCCAGGCAAGAATACTAGAATGGGGTGCCATTCCCTTCTCTAGAGGATCTTCCAGACCCAGGGATTAAACCTGGGTCTCCTGCAATGCAGGTGGGTTCTTTACCATCTGAGCTATTAGGGAAGCCCAGTATGTAGCATCAGTTCAGTTCAGTTTCTCCCTCTGTCCTATCTTTGTAACTCCATAGACTGCAGCAAGCCAGGCATCCCTGTCCATCACCAACTCCTGGAGATTGCTAAAAATTATGTCAATTGACTAGGTGATGCTATCCAACCATCTCATCTTCTGTTGCCCCCTTCTCCTCCTGCCCTCAATCTTTTGCAGCATCAGGGTCTTTTCAAAGGAGTCATTCCTTTGCATCAGGTGGCCAGTTGGAATTTAAGTATCAGTCCTCCCAATGAATATTCAGGATTGATTCCCTTAAGGATTGACTGGCTTGATCTCCTTGAAGTCCAAGGGACCCTCAAGAGTCTTCTCCAACACCACAGTTCAAAATCATCAATTCTTCAGCACTCAGCTTTCTTTATGGTCCAGCTCTCACTTCCATACATGACTATTGGAAAAACCATGTCTTTGACTAGACAGACCTTTCTTGGCAAAGTAATGTATCTGCTCTTTTGTATGCTGCCTGGGGTGGTCATAGCTTTTCTTCCAAGGATCAAGCATCTTCTAATTTTATGGCTTCAGTCATCATCTGCAGAGAATTTGGAGCCCAAGAAAATAAAGTCTGTAACTGTTTCCATTGTTTCTCCATCTAGTTTCATGAAGTGATGGGACCAGATGCCGTGATTGTAGGTTTTTTAACGTTGAGTTTTAAGCAAGCATTTTCACTCTCATCTTTCACTTTCATCAAGAGGTTCTCACTTCCTCCTCACTTTCTGCCATAAGGAAGGTGTCATTTACATATCTGAGGTTAGTGATATTTTTTCCAGCAATCTTGATTCCAGCTTGTGCTTCCTCCAGCCCAGCATTTCTCATGATGTACACTGCATATAAGTTAAAAAGGCAGTGTGACAATATATTACCTTGATGTAGTCTTTTCTTAATTTGGAACCAGTTCGTTCTTACATGTCTCGTTTTAACTGTTGCTTCTTGACCTGCATACAGATTTCTCAGGAGGCAGATCAAGTGTTCTGGTATTATCACTTTAAAAAATTTCCACAGTTTGTTGTGATCCCTACAGTCAAAGGCTTTGGTGTAGTCAATAAAGCAGAAGTAGATATTTTCCTCGAATTCTCTTGCTCTTTTGATAATCCAACGGATGTTGGCAATTAGATCTATGGTTCCTCTGCCTTTTCTAAATCCAGCTGGGGCATCGGGAAGTTCTCAGTTCATGTACTATTTAAGCCTTGCTTGGAGAAATTTGAGCATTACTTTGCTAGTGTATGAGTTGCGTTTAATTGTGGGGTAGCTTGAACATTCTTTGGCATTGCCTTCCTTTGGAATTGGAATGAAAACTGAACATTTCCAGTCCTGTGGCCACTGTGGAGTTTTCTAAATTTGCTGCCATATTGAGTTCAGGACCTTCACAGCATCATCTTTTAGGATTTGAAATAGCTCAGCTAGAATTCCATCACCTCCACTAGCTTTGTTCATAGTGATGCTTCCTAAGGCCCACGTGACTTCACACTCCAAGATGTCTGGCTCTAGGTGAGTGATCGTGGTTATATGGATAATTAAGATCTCTTTCATATAGTTCTTCTGTGTATTCTGGCCACCTCTTAATATTGTCTGCTTCAATTAGGTCCCTACCATTTCTGTCCTTTATTTTGCCTATCTTTGCATGAAATATTCCCTTGGTTTCTCTAATTTTCTTGCAGTGATCTCTAGTCTTTCCCATTCTATTGTTTTCCTCTATTTCTTTGCATTGATCACTGAGGAAGACTTTCTTATCTCTCTTTGCTATTCTTTGCTACAAAGATTATAATCAATTTATTTCAGTATTGACAGTCTGGAGATGTCCACATGTAGAGAAGTGTCTTGTGATGTTGGAAGAAAGTATTTGCTATGACCAGTGTGTTCTCTCGGTAAAACTCTTTTATTTGCCCTGCTTCATTTTGTACTCCAAGGCCAAACTTGCCTGTTACTCCAGGTATCTTTTGACTTCCTACTTTTGAATTCAAGAACCCTATGATGAAAAGGAATATTTTTTGGCATTAGTTCTAGAAGGTCTTGTGGAGAAGGCAAAGGAACCCGCCTCCAGTACTCTTGCCTAGAGACTCCCATGGACAGAGGAGCCTGGTAGGCTGCAGTCCATGGGGTCACTAAGGGTTGGACATGACTGAGCGATTTCACTTTCATTTTTTACTTTCTTGCATTGGAGAAGGAAATGGAAACCCACTCCAGTGTTCTTGCCTGGAGAAGCCCAGGGACAGGGGAGCCTGGTGGGCTGCCGTCCATGGGGTTGCACAGAGTTGGCCACGACTGAAGCGACTTAGCAGCAGCAGCAGCTAGAAGGTCTTGTAGGTCATCATAGAAACATTCAGCTTCAGCTTCTTCAGCATTAGTTATTGGAACATAGACTTGGATTACTGTGACATTAAATGGTTTGCCTTGGAAATGAACAGAGATCATTCTATCATTTTCAAGACTGAACCCAAGTTCTGCATTTTGGACTCTTTTGTTGACTATGAGGGCTACTCATCACTTCTAAGGGTTCTTGCCCACAATAGTAGAAATAATGGTCATCTGAATTAAATATGCCCAATCCATTTTAGTTCACTGAATCCTAAAATGTATATGTTCACTCTTGCCATCTCCTGTTTGACCGCTTCCAATTTACCCTGTAGCATAGTGACTAACAAAAGAGTATACAATGAAAGATTTAAATAGATGAATTAATTAATGATGAATTTGGGCTTCCCTGTTCACTTAGTTGATCAAGAATCTACCTGCAATGCAGGAGATAGCCTGCAGTGCAAGAGGCCTGGGTTCAGTCCTTCAGTTGCCAAGATCCCCTGAGGAAGGAAATGCCTACCCACTCCAATATTCTTGCCTGGAGAATCCCATGGACAGAGGATACATTCCATTGGGTCTCACGAGTCAGACACCACTTAGGGACTAAACCATCACAATGATGAAGTTATATATTCAAGACGCTAATTATGCTTCTTCCTCTTTCTTTTTAACACTTTGTATTGACACTTCTTTCTGTTTTCTCAGGAAGTCAACAAGGAATTGCATTGCTAAAAATTGTATATATTTTGAAATACTTTTTATAATATGATTAGAAGTAACAAAATATTAACAATATATATACTATCTGTGTTAGAATAAATGAAATAGTTACATACATAGGGAATATTTTGTCATTCTGTTTACAGGGATTTAAACTTCTCTCAAACCCCCCAAATTAGCATGTTTAGAAAGAAATCATATATTATTTTTGGACCACTATTCGTAACATGTCTTTGAAGAAGAATTACCCATCTTATTTTACCAAATCCCATAAATACATATGTTAGTAAGTGTGTGTGTCTCCTATGGAGAAGGTACATGTGTGTATAGTGAGAGACAAGTTCTTAAATACTGAATGTTCAAATAACCAGAAATCATAACTAATAAAAAGTAGCAAAGCAGATAAAATTAAGGAGCAGAATGTGCTTACTCCTTGGAAGAAAAGTTATGATCAACCTAGATAGCATATTCGAAAGCAGAGACATTACTTTGCCCACTAAGGTCCGTCTAGTCAAGGCTATGATTTTTCCAGTAGTCATGTATGGATGTGAGAGTTGGACTGTGAAGAAGGCTGAGCATCGAAGAATTGATGCTTTTGAACTGTGGTGTTGGAGAAGACTCTTGAGAGTCCCTTGGACTGCAAGGAGATCCAACCAGTCCATTCTGAAGGAGATCAGCCCTGGGATTTCTTTGGAAGGAATGCTGCTAAAGCTGAAACTCCAGTACTTTGGCCATCTCCTGGGAAGTGTTGACTCATTGGAAATGACTCTGATGCTGGNAGAGTCCCTTGGATTGCAAGGAGATCCAACCAGTCCATCCTAAAGGAGATCAGTTCTGGGATTTCTTTGGAAGGACTGATGCTGAAGCTGAAACACCAATACTTTGGCCACCTCATGGGAAGTGTTGACTCATTGGAAATGACTCTGATGCTGGGAGGGATCGGGGGCAGGAGGAGAAGGGGACGACAGAGGATGAGATGGCTGGATGGCATCACTGACTCGATGGATGTGAGTCTGAGTGAATTCCGGGAGTTGGTGATGGACAGGGAGGCCTGGCATGCTATGATTCATGGGGTTGCAAAGAGTTGGACACGACTGAGCGACTGAACTGAACTGAACTGATGAGCTTCAAAAGACATTGTGATATGAATCTAAACTTCATTTGGAATTTGACAAATACTAGAAAATGGAGATAAATTTATATTTCTAGAAAAAGTAAAGTATCTGTATAGCTAGGTGGCTATTTTATTAGAAATTTATCAAACACCAGGGTTCCATTTCATTATGGAGATAAACAAATAAAGCCTTAGAGAGTAGACTAACCACATGTATAAAATATTTTTTCATACCTTTAATCTTCTCATACTTCTAATTTATTAGATGACTTTTGTATCAAGGCACAGTTTCTTAGGCAATATATTGTGCTTCCAGTATTTTTAAATAGCATATGCATCTGAATACTCCAAACATTTTGACAGTGCTATATAGGAAAGCTTGGAAATAATTATACTCTTATTATAAGCTTCTTCAGTACAGTTCAGTCACTCAGTCTCGTCCAACTTTTGTGACCCCATGACTGTAGCATGCCAAGGTTCCCTGTCCATCACCAACTCCCAAAGTTTAGTCAAACTCATGTCCATTGAGTTGGTGATGCCATCAAACCATCTCATCTTCTGTCATCCCCTTCTCCTCCTGCCTTCAATCTTTGTCAGCATCAGGGTCTTTTCAAATGAGTCATTATTCACATCAGGTGGACAAAATTTTGGACTTTCAGCTTCAGCATCAGTTCAGTTCAATTCAGAGTCAGGGATGCCACCCAACCATCTCAACCTCTGTCGTCCCCTTCTCCTCCTGTCTCAATCTTTCCCAGCATCAGGTCTTTTCAAATGAGTCAGCTCTTTGCATCAGGTGGCAAAAGTATTGGAGTTTCAGCTTCAACATCAGTCCTTCCAAGGAACACCCAGGACTGGTCTCTTTTAGGATGGACTTGTTGGCTCTCCTTGCAGTCCAAGGGACTCTCAAGAGTCTTCTCCAACACCACAGTTCAAAAGCATCAATTCTTCGGCACTCAGCTTTCTTCACAGTCCAACTCTCACACCCATACATGACCACTGGAAAAACCATAGCCTTGATTAGATGGACTTTGTCGGCCAAGTAATGTCTCTCCTTTTTAATATGGTGTCCAGGTTGGTCATAACTTTCCTTCAAAGGATTAAGAGTCTAAATTTCATGACTACAATCACCATCTGCAGTGATTTTGGAGTCCCCCAAAATAAAGTCAGGCACTGTTTCCACTGTTTCCCCATCTATTTGCCATGAAGTGATGGTACCAGTTGTCGTGATATTCATTTTCTAAGTGTTGAGCTTTAAGCCAAATTTTTACTCTCCTCTCACTTTCATCATGAGGCTCTTTAGTTCTTCTTCAATTTCAGCCATAAGGCTGGTATCATCTGCATATCTGAGGTTATTGATATTTCTCCCAGCAATCTTGATTCCAGCTTGTACTTCTTCGAGCCCAGCATTTCTCATTATATACTCTGCATATAAGTTAAATAAGCAGGGTGACAATATACAGACTTGATGTACTCCTTTTCCTATTTGGAACCAGTCTGTAGTTCCATGTCCAGTTCTAACTGCTGCTTCCTGACCTGCACAGAGGTTTCTCAAGAGACAGGACAAGTGGTCTGATATTCTCATCTCTTTCAGAATTTTCCACAGTTTATTGTGATCCACACAGTCAAAGGCTTGGCATAGTCAATAATGCAGAAATAGATGTTTTTCTGGAACTCTCTTGCTGTTTTGATGACCCAGTGGATGTTGGCAATTTGATCTCTGCTTCCTCTGTCATTTCTAAAACCAGCTGGAACATCTGGAAGTTGACAGTTCACATATTGCTGAGGCCTGGCTTGGAGAATTTTAAGCATTACTTTGCTAGCGTGTGAGATGAGTGCAATTGTGTGGTAGTTTGAGCATTCTTTGGAAGTGGAATGAAAACTGACCTTTTCCAGTCTTGTGGCCACTGCTGAGTTTTCCAAATTTGCTGGTATATTGAGTGCAGCACTTTAACAGCATCATCTTTCAGGATTTGAAATAGCTCATCTGGTATTCCATCACCTCCACTAGTTTTGTTCATAGTGATCCTTCTGCTAAGGCCCACTGGACTTCACATTCCAGGATGTCTGGCTCTATGTGAGTGATCACACCATCATGATTATATGGGTCATGAAGATCTTTTTCTTCTGTGTATTCTTGCCACCTCTCTTAATATCTTCTGCTTCTACAAGGTGCCTACCATTTCTGCCCTTTATTGTGCACATCTTTGCATGAAATATTCCCTTGGTATCTCTAATTTTCTTAAAGAGATCTCTAGTCTTTCCCATTCTGTATTTTTCTCTATTTCTTTGCACTGATCTCTGAGGAAGGCTTTCTTATCTCTCCTTGCTATTCTTTGGAACTCTGCATTCAAATGGGTATATCTTTCCATTTCTCCTTTGCTTTTCACTTCCCTTCTTCTCACAGCTGTTTGTAAGTCCTCCTCAGACAGACATTTTTCTTTTTTGCATTTCTTTTTCTTGGGGATGGTCTTGATTCCTGTCTCCTGTACAATGTCATGAACTTCCATCCATAGTTCATCAGGCACTCGTCTATCAGATCTAGTCCCTTAAATCTATTTCTCACTTCCACTGTATAGTCATAAGGGATTTGATTTAAGTCATACCTGAATGCTCTAATGGTTTTCTCCACTTTCTTCAATTTCATTCTGATATTGGCAATAAGGAGTTCATGATCCAAGCCACAGTCAGCTCCTGGTCTTGTTTTTGCTGACTGTATAGAGCTTCTCCATCTTTTGCTGCAAAGAATATAATCAATCTGATTTTGATGTTGACCATCTGGTGATGTCCATGTGTAGAATCTTCTCTCGTGTTGTTGGAAGAGGGTGTTTGCTATGATCAGTGCATTCTCTTGGCAGAACTCTATTAGCCTTTGCCTTGCTTCATTCTGTACTCCAAGGCCAAATTTGCCCATTACTCCAGGTATTTCTTGACTTCCTACCTGTACATTCCAGTCCCCAAAAAGAAAAGAACATCTTTTTTTGAGTATTAGTTCTAGAAAGTCTTGTAGGTCTTTATAGAACTGTTCAACTTCACCTTCTTCAGCATTACTGGTTGGGGCATAGACTTGGATTACCGTGATATTGAATGGTTTGTCTTGGAACTAATAGGGATCATTCTGTTGTTTTTGAGATTGCATCCAAGTACTGCATTTTGGACTCTTTTGTTGACTATGATGGCTACTCCATTTCTTCTAAGGGATTCCTGCCCACAGTAGTAGATATAATGGTCATCTGAGTTAAATTCACCTGTTCCAGTCCATCTTAGTTTACTGATTTCTAGAATGTCAATGTTCACTCTTATTTTCTCTTTTTTGACCACTTCCAATTTGCCTTGATTCATGGACCTAACATTCCAGGTTACTGTGCAATATTGCTCTTTATAGCATCAAACCCTGCTTCCATCACCAGTCCCATTTACAACTAGGTGTTCGTTTTGCTTTGGCTCCATCCCTTCATTCTTTCTGGAGTAATTTCTCCACTGTTCTCCAGTAGCATATTGGGTACCTATCGACTTGGGGAGTTCCTCTTTCAGTATCCTATCTTTTTGCCTTTTCATACTATGCATTGGCTTCTCAAGGCAAGGATACTGAAGTTGTTTGCCATTCCCTTCTCTAGTGGACCACATTCTGTCAGACCTCTCCACCATGACCTGGCTGTCTTGGGTGGCCCCACATAGCATGGCTTAATTTTATTGAGTTAAACAAGGCTGTGGTCCGTGTGATCAGACTGGCTAGTTTTCTGTGATTATAGTTTCAGTGTGTCTGCCCTCTGATGCCCTCTCTCAGTGCCTACCATCTTACTTGGGTTTCTCTTACCTTGGACAGTGGTCTCTCTTTATGGCTGCTCCAGCAAACCACAGCTTCTGCTCCTTACCTCTGATGTGGGGTAGCTCCTCTCAGCTGCCACCCCTGCCCTTGGGAGCAGGGTAGCTCCTCTTGGCTGTGCTCATGCGGCGTCAGCATCAGTACTTCCCATGAGTATTCAGGACTGATTTCCTTTAGGATTGAGTAGCTTGATCTCCTTGAAGTCAGAGGGACTCTCAAGAGTCTTTTCCAACTCCACAGTTCAAAAGCATCAATTCTTCGGTGCTCAGCTTTCTTTAAAGTCCAACTCTCACATCCATACCTGACTACTGGAAAAGTGATAGCTTTGACTAGACATACCTTTGTTGACAAAGTAATTTCTCTGCTTTTTAATATGCTATCTAGGTCAGTCATAGCTGTTCTTCCAAGGAGCAAGCATCTTTTAATTTCATGGCTGTAGTCATCATCTACAGTGATTTTGAAGCCTAAGAAAATAGTCTCTCTCTGCTTCCATCGTTTCTGGATCTATTTGCCATGAAGTGATAGGACCAGATGCCATGATCTTAGTTTTCTGAATCTTGAGTTTTAATCCAACTTTTTCACTCTTCTCTTTCACTTTCATCAAAAGGTTCTTTAGTCTAAGCTGCCTAGTATATAATTTATTTGTGAGTTTTTCTTATTGGTATTTGCTTGCTTATATCAACATTCTTGTCAATCACCAGTAAAGAATTTTCCCATGCAGAAAGACCATGTGTTTAAAAGGAAATATTACAAAAAGGACAGAAATATCTTTTAATAAAATATTGTGATTATTCTGCTCATTTGTATCACAACCGTTTTTCTTAAAAACTTTCAAGACTTTGTCATAGTAAAAAAAAAAAAAAAATTAACTCAAACCAT
>SJYR01001190.1:916325-963731 GCA_006410655.1 Kobus ellipsiprymnus | reverse complement strand
ATAGTACTTCTGAGCCAAGGAAGAATATCCACCTATTTAACTTGCTATCATATTTGCTTATTTAATTAGAGGCAATTATAGGGTCTAGAACTTTTCATTTGAGGAGTAATGAGAGTTAAATGACTAGTTTCTTTTGTTTGTTTGTTTCTTTAATACAGTGAAGTAAATTCAGAGGCATATAAATTGCCAGGTAATTAGAATATGTGTAATTATATAGACTTGGGAAATAGAGTTTTTTTTGTTTTGTTTTGTTTCCATTTACCATTTTGGTTCATTGTGTTTTTTGTGCATGTGTGGGTAGGATGAGAGAGGTAATAGGCTGTTTTTCTAAGATATAAACCAACAGCAGTTGGCAAGGGCACATGCTCTCTTGGCAAAACTGAATTCAGAACATATCATTGTATTCATATATTTGAATGAAAATGGATATTGAATTAGTCAGGACTTAGGTCCCTTTTATTTTTGTTCATTGTTCAGTTGCTAAGTCATGTCCAACTCTTTGCGACCCCATGAACTGCAGCATACCATGCTTCCCTGTCCTCCACTAAGTCGCTGAGTCTGCTCAAACTCATGTCCATCAGGTCAGTGATGCCGTCCAACGCTATCACCCTCCATCACCCCCTTCTCCTCTTGCCCTCAATATTTCCCAGTATGAGGGTCTTTTCCAATGAGTTGGCTCTTGCATCAGGTGGCCAAAGTATTGGAGCTTCAGCTTCAGCATCAGTCCTTCCAACAAATATTCAGGGTTTTCTTTTAGGATTGACTGGTTTGATATCCTTGCTGTCCAAGTGACTCTCAAGTTTCCTCCAGTACCACAGTTTGAAATCATCAATCCAGCACCACAATTCGAAAACATAAATTTTTCAGCACTCAGCCTTCTTTAAGGTCCAACTCTCACATTCAAACATGACTATTTTTAATTTTTACAGATGTCAAAACTAAAATTCTTTAATGTTAATTATAAATGCTTTTATTATGATTGATGTGAATTTCAAAAATGAGAAAATTAACTTTCTCATATGCTGAAGTTCAGTCCCTTTTTTGAGGTTTATGTACAATTAGAATATAGAGTTAAAACAGCTGATATTTTTTTCATAATGTTCCTAGGATTTGGGATAATTCATCTTTGTACTAGTCTTGAAAATAGTTGCCTCATTTGCAATTACGTTAACTGTAGTCTGAGGCTTTAATAAAACATTTTTTGGAAATCAAATATTTGTTTTATTAGTTTCTTAAGTAACTCAGTATTTGTAATTATCTTGTACATGCAGATTATAACCACCATGCTTTTTTCCCACTTGTGATATTTTGAGCTCCCTTTTCCCTCCTCTGAATTTTTCTGCAAAAACCATATCACTATTCATCTTTATTATAATACCCTATATCCTTCACCTTCATATAAATTATTTCTGTAGACATTTTATAACATTTTCTTAAAAATACTATTCAACAATATTTTTAATTGCTTAAAATTCTTCTGGACAATTAAAGTGTTATTTATCGACCCATCACTTGGTGAAGGTTTATTCTTCAACTCAAAACTGAGTACAATTGGATTATGTTCTGATAAATTTGTTGTAGGAATATTACATTTTTCTGTCTTCAAGCTTATTCCTTGGGCAGTAAATAATAATCAATTCCAGTGTGTCATTTATTTATTACAAGGAATATGTAAAGCCTTTTTCATTAAGATGTTTTTAATCCTCATGGTTCCAGTCACAAAGTAAAATTATATTTCAGTTGATTATAAGCTGATGTGTGTTCCATTATAGTGTATCAATCTTCATAAATGACTAATGCACAAAAACAAATTTAAATTTGCAATGTCACTATTATGCTTTTATTTTCTTTAAAAAAATCTAAGCATGCAATCCCTATCCTATTTCACTTGATAAATGGTCTAAGTCAAAATAAATGCTTTAATGATTTCAAATATATAATACATATTGGAGTAATCACTCGCAGTTGAATACATTTTTATTTCTGATAAACTTCTGGGTTTCTCAGAATGACTAAAACACTAAAATTTTGTTTACTAAATTGGAGAAGCATACTGGACAAGGAAATGGCAACCTACTCCAGTACTCTTGCCTGGAGAATCCTATGGATGGAAGAACCTGGTAGCTTACAGTCCATGGAGTTGCAAAGAGTTGGACACGACTGAGCAATTTCACTTTCACTTTCGCATACTCACTAACTCTCTCCAGTTATAAATTAGCATTTCCAGAACAGGGTATTTGTATAAGACCTTACCAGGAATTCAGTGCAGGAGCTCATGCTGGTTAATAATATGTTTTTACTTCTCAGAATTTGTCCAACCTGTATTTTAATAAGAGGGTATCACATGAGAAAGGAGCAAAGACATGCAACTGTGGAATAACATTTATTTCATACATCAGCCTTGCTGTGGACTGAACTGTGTCCCATTCCTCCACCTCCACCTCCAATTCCTATTTGGAAATTGACATATTTGGAAATCGACATATTTGGAAATCGGGTTCTAAGGACATGATTAAGGCTAGATAAGAATACAAAGGCGGGATCCTGATCTGACGATAGAATTAGTAGTCTTTCAGATGAGAAATCAAAGAGCTTGTGCTTTCACTCTGTCTCTGTCTTCCCTCCCTTCCTCCATCTCTCCTCTTTCTCGCTCTCTCTTTCTCTGCCAAGTGAAGATTCTATAAGAAGACAATCAGCTGCAAGCTCTTTGAAGAGAATTCCCATGAGAACGTGACCATACTGTCACCCTGATCTCCAACTTCCAATTCTTTAGAACTGTGAAAAAATACACTTTTGTTATTTAGGTCATCCACTCTGTAATTTTTCATTATGTTAGTCCAAGCTGACTCATACAGGCTTGAGTAATCAAGTTCTTGGGAATTTATTAAGTGTTTGTTGTAATCTGAGCATTTAGTGTCACTGAAATGGATCCCACATTGTACATCTTCCAATTATACACTGTACTTTAGCTATATAAAAGTTTCTCAATGCAGTACTCTTCAGTGATTTTTATTGCTTTTACTGGACATGTATCTTAGGCCTCTTACCAGGATGACAGAACTGTAATTCAATTTTTATTACTGCAATTTGTTGTTGTTTTTGTTCAGTTGTTAAAGCATGTCCAACTGTGACGCCATGGCCTGTAGCAGGCCAGGTTCCTCTGTCCTTCACTATTTCCCAGTTTGGTAAAATTCACGTCCATTGAGTCAGTGATGCTATCTATCCATCTCATTCTCTGCAGCCCCCTTTTCCTTTTACCTTTAATCTTTCCCAGCATCAGGATCTTTTCAAATGAGTCAATTCTTCCCATCAGGTGGCCAAAGTATTGGAGTTTCAGCTTCAGCATCAGTCCCTCCAGTGGATGGATTCCTTTAGAATTGACTGGTTTGATCTCCTTGATATCAAAGGGACTCTCAAGAGTCTTCTCCAACACCACAGTTCAAAAGCATCAACTCTTTGGTGCTCAGCCTTCTTTATAGTCCAACTCTCACATCCATACATGACTACTGGAAAAACCATAGCTTTGACTACATGGACCTTTGTCAGTAAAGTGATGTCTCTGCTTTTTAATATGCTGTCTAGGTTTGTCATGGGAGAAGGCAATGGCACCCTACTCCAGTACTCCTGCCTGGAAAATCCCATGGACAGAGGAGCCTGGTAGGCTGCAGTCCATGGGGTCACTAACAGTCGGACACGACTGAGCAACTTCACTTTCACTTTTCACTTTCATGCATTGGAGAAGGAAATGGCAATCCACTCCAGTGTTCTTGCCTGGAGAATCCCAGGGACAGGGGAGCCTGGGCTGCCATCTATGGGGTGGCACAGAGTCAGACATGACTGAAGCAACTTAGCAGCAGGTTTGTCATAGCTTTCCTTTCAAGGAGCAAGCATCCTTTTTGTTTGTTTTTTACTTTTCTTTTTATTATTGAAGCATAATTGCTTTACAAAATTTTGTTGTTTTCTGTCAAAACTCAACATGAATCAGCCATAGGTATGCACATATTCCCTCCCTTTTGAACCTCCCTTCCATCTCCCTCCCATCCACCCCTCTAGGCTGATACAGAGCCCCTGTTTGTATTTCCTGAGCTATACAGCAAATTCCTGTTGGCTATCTATTTTACATATGGTAATATAAATTTCCATGTTACTTTTTCCATACATCTTACCCTCTCTTCCCCTCTCCCCATGTCCATAAGTTTATTCTCTATGTCTGTTTCTCCATTGCTGCCCTGTAAATAAATTCTTCAGTACCATTTTTCTAGATTCCATGCATGTGCATTAGAATATGATATTTATCTTTCTCTTTCTGCCTTACTTCACTCTGTGTAGTAGGTTCTAGGTTCATCCACTTCATTAGAACTAACTCAAGTGTGCTCCTTTTTATGGCTGAGTAATATTCCATTGCATACATGTACCACAACTTCTTTATCCATTCATCTATTGATGGACATCTAGGTTGCTTCCATATTCTAGCTATTGTAAGTAGTGTTGCAATGAACAATAGGATACATGTGTTTCTCAATTTTGGTTTCCTCAGGGTATATGCCTACGAGTGGGATTTTTTAATTTCATGGTTGCTGTCACCATCTGCCATGATTTTAGAGCCCAGTAAAAGAAAATCTGTCACTACTTCCACTTTTTCTCCTTCCATTTTCCATGAAGTGATGAGACTGGATGTCATTATCTAATTTTTTTTTTTTTTTAACATTGAATTTTAAGCTGGTTTTTTCACTCTTTTCTTTCATTCTCATTAAGAGGCTCTTAATGGCACTTTCTGCCATTATAATGAATTTATTTACGTAACTGAAGTTGTTGATATTTTTCCTGGCAATCTTGATTCCAGCTTGCGATTCATCTAGCATAGCATCTCACGTCATGTAGTCTACATATAAGTTAAATAAGTAGGATGACAATAGACAGCCTTGACATACTCCTTTCCCAATTTTGAACCACTCAATTGTTCCATGTCTGGTTCTGTCTGTTGCCTTTTTACCCCCATAATTTATTATCAACTCTGTCTGGCACTATAGACTCTTAATACAAACATTTTGTCTGTCAAATAAAACAGGAAAATGGTATCATCAATTCCTGAACAACAAAAAAAGAGCAAATTTTATTTATGTAAGTGAATATTATGCAACTTTTATAGCTCTCTCTATCCCCACCCCCAATGACAACCTGGGTTTAAATGATAGATTTACAGTAGATGTAATAAAGTGAAACTTATAAGAGTACTTGTAAATTAAATATAATAATGGAGGTAAAGTTCCTAGCCCATGGACTAAATTGAAAATAACAAAAATGTTATCCCTATTTTGATTTATTTGAAATTGCACACACTGACTTGAAACAGTACTTGGCAATGGAAAGTTGAAATACTTTGTAGTCTGAATTATTTCTGTTAAGTATGGGCTATATTGAACAAAACCCTCCAGTTTCACTGATTTTCTTCCCCAACAATTGAACATAATCACTGGACAATTCTGAAACTAATCACAGGACTGCTCTGGGACTAATGGATAGCTAAAATGACTAATTCATATGTCCTTGAGAAAATGGAATATGCATTGCCAATTTATATAGTGCTATCAAACTTAAGAGTTTCATCCAGTAGTACAGTTGCACTGGTGGAGATAACTATATTTTAAAATAAAACTAAATTCTTGATGTTTTTATTCGTAGAATAATGGGACATTAAAAGCACCTTAGAGATCAGTCACTTCACCCAATACATACTTTCTTAACTTAAATTCACTCAACCATGTGTTAATATAAGGAATTTGTCTTCAATACCTTATACATTTTCAAGCAAACAAAGAAATCAAAAGACTTATACAATGAACATCCATACATCAATACCTATATTTTTCAATTAACAGTTATAGCTGCTTTGTAACATATCTATTCTTCTATCCATTCTTCTGCTTGTTCATAGATGTATCTTTTTCTTTGATGGATTTTAAAGTAAGTTGCAAATAATAGTACATTAGGACATTCAGCCTGCATACCATTAACCAGAGAATGTAACTGCTTTTTAAATTCTTCACCGTGTGTAATTATCACTACATAATGGAACATTATTTCTGCTTCTGAAAGGAATCAAACTTTTTCTAGTCAAAGGCCTATGCATATGCTAATTTGTGGCTGGAAAACTCATATTTTCTACTCTTCTTTAGCCATAAAATTTCTACTTATCTTTCAAATATCAGCTCAAACTTAATTTCTTTAGGCATCTTTTCTAAATCCTGAGTTTAACTTAGATGCATCCTGTTATTCTCCCAGGGCACCCTATTATTATCAATGACGTACTTATTATCTATCAGTTATTAGCTTTACATAGGAATCCCTCAAAAGTCTATGAACTTAATAGTTCTTTACTGTATACTTGGTAGCTAGCACAGTGTCTAGTGTAATGTTTCTGAAACATATCAAACGAAGATGTTCCAAACTTAACTGTAGTAACAGCTTCACGGATCTAAGAAAATACCAAAAATCATTTAATTGCATGCTTCAAATGAGCAAATTATACCTCAAGAAAGCTGTGTGTGTGTGTATGTGTGTGTGTGTGTGTGTGCGTGTTTAATATCAGTTTTTTTAGTGTCTCCCAACATGAGCACATACACAGCAGGTCCTACTCTTTTATCTTTTGGAGGAAATATATTAGTCTATTGCTACTGCTAAGTTGCTTCTGTCGTGTCTGACTCTGTGCAACCCCGTGGACAGCAGCCCATCAGGCTCCCCCGTCCCTGGGATTCTCCAGGCAAGAACAGTGGAGTGGGTTGCCATTTCCTTCTCCAATGCATGAAAGTGAAAAGTGAAAGTGAAGTCATTCAGTCGTGTCCGACTGTTAGCAACCCCATGGACTGCAGCCCACCAGGTTCCTCCGTCCATGGGATTTTCCAGGCAAGAGTATTGGAGTGGGGTGCCATTGCCTTCTCCATATCAGTAAATATATGGAAAAATGACAAAAAGTAAAAAAAAAAAAAAAGATTAATAAACACATTTAAGTGTTATGTCAAAGTGGAAAGCTGGTATTATTGTTAGAACTTAGTTCCCTTTGATTTTTCAGGATACATATATGTTTGTGTGTGAGTATGTGTGTGCGTATGTGTGTGTGTGTGAACAAACTCTAGGTTTGTTTGTTTGTTTGTTTTTCAGCTGTTTGTTATCTTTTTATGATAGGGCCACACTCTTCTCTCCTTTCATCTCACATGTCCCAGCTTCTTTTCATAATTGCTCAAAACATGTCTATAGAAATGTCTTTGACAAATTCTTAGATCACTAAGGAAAAATTACAGACCAAGGAAAATAATATCAAAACTGGAAAAAAACACAAAAAAAACTTTCTCTGAGCTATCTTACTACTTGTCTCCTCCAAAAGGTCTCCAACAATTACTGTCTCAAAATGAATTCATCTGCTTTTGGAAAATAAAACACCAGGTCTATGCTGGCAGGATATTTTAATCATCTTCCAAGTATTACTTTAAATAAATATACAAGAGAAAATAAGGAAGCCTAATCCAAACCTCTTTGTATATGGACATGTATCAAGGCCTCTGATGTTGAAGCAGTAAGTTTGTAATATGCTGGCATGGAAACTGGTAGTTTCCAATCTTTTCCAAACAAGTCCCAATAATTGAAATTCCAGGGGAGGAGGAAGGAGAAAAACTTGCAGAGAGTGAATACTATATTACATGGATATTCAAAATACAGATTAGTATTTTATAAGCTTTAGAAATTCTATTATAAATGAACCTCTTTGTCAATTCTAATATTTCCCAAAATTTTGACCAAATAATTTCTCTGCTACATTTCTTAGTAATAACTTTTAATAGGCTTTATTATTAGCTTATATTAATAGCTGATAATATTATAAAATATTTGGAAAGTGTTGTGCTTAAATTTTGATACACTTGAACTTATGTGCAGACTATTGATTTAGAGTAATATTAATTTATATAATCATGAAAAGTTTTAAGCTAATTTTTAATAAAAGTATATTCCTAGTATGAAGTCAATGGACTTGTCAGAAATTTAGTTCTTTGGTGCACTAGTAAGCTACCATGATGATTTAAGATATTAATATTCTCATAGACTGGCAGAAATATCTTGCTTCAGGCTTAAATTTTTCTTCCTACCCTTACTATTTTCCACCTTATAGTGAAGTTGTATTGTAAAACATCTTCGTCACTTGGAAATTCTTTGTAAAAAAGATTCTATTTTTGAACGGAAAAAAAAAAAATACACCATATTTTTTCAGAACTTACCAACTTAGCTAAAGTTAAGATGGAATATTTCAGGAATGTATTTTTTCACTTGTTTGATGTCTACCAGAGTGACTTTCTTCCTTTCACTGTCCAATATGTGTGTGATATTTTAGGTAACACGTATGTGTGTGCTCATACTGGTATAAAAACATAAATACTAAGAAGTCCCTGCATTCTCTTATAATAAAGTCAATTTTTAAACTAAATTAGTGTCTATTTTGTTATTAAGGTAATATTTTCTGTCAAATGTGACACATTTTTTCAAGCAGGTATTACTCATTTATCAGCACATATCTCAAATATGAAACAATTTTAAGGGAATATGTAAAAATTGTCTAATAAAGCAATGTACAATGTATTTAGGGCATTTTGTTAGATAGTTTCATGGGAAGGTAGTGAAACCATAATAGTTTTTAAAAGAGTGTGAACAGTTCTAAAACTGTCATTATTGAAAATTACCATTATTATTTTCATACCATTCACTACTTCAGTGATATACAGCTTGTCAAAAGCTCTCCATTTAGGTTAAATTTAGTTGCATATCAATTGAAGAACTTTAAAGAAATTAAGATAAATGCATCCTATTATATAAAAGTACAAATTTTCCTTTTTTGGTAATAAGGTATTTTTATTCTTTATCTTGGCATGAAAATCTTATTTAAATAATGAATATTTTAGAAGGTGATAAAACAATTTGGTTCCAAATCTACAATAAAATAGTTTAGTACTAAAAATCTAGAAATTGTTTGATTTTGAAATTTCCCTGAATCTGTGTATATCATTGATTTAAAAATATATAAACAGTAGAAAGCAAGAACAGAAGAAGACTCCTCAGGTGGTTCACAGAGGCCAAATTCTTTCCTTTTTTAAATTTTTATTTTTACTTTATTTACTTTACAATACTGTATTGCTTTTGCCATACATTGACATGAATCCACCATGGGTGTACTTGCATTCCCAAACATAAACCCCCCTCCCACCTCCCTCCCCATAACATCTCTCTGGGTCATCCCCATGCACCAGCCCCAAGCATCCTTTATCCTGCATCGGACATAGACTGGCGATTCCTTTCTTACATGATAGTATACATGTTTCAATGCCATTCTCCCAAATCATCCCATCCTCTCCCTCTCCCTCAGAGTCCAAAAGTCTGCTCTACACATCTGTGTCAGATTCTTTCTTGAAGGGAGCCAGCCATTATCAAATGATGACAAATGCTCTGTTTTATAAAGGAAGCATTGGAATATTCTAGAATAAGCTAGTTATTGCAATTTCTATCTAAGAAGGTGATACTTTTCTTTTAATTCTGAATTATAGTCTTTGGCTTCCAGTAATAGGAGACTAAATCCACCACTGAGAAAAATTGGAAACAATAAAGTTTTACATATAAGTATGCATATATATACCAAAATAATGTTTTTGAAGGTATTAGGAGAAAATAAGTAGTAATGATGTATGGGGAAACAAGCCTTAAGAAAGACAAAAATTTAACAATAAATCATCTTAGTCCCTGATATTGGATCAAGATTATCCTTGGTTCCAAGAATCTAAAAACAGCAAATACATACCCTCTTTGAAAGAAGACATTATCTTAGCTAGGAAACTTTTTTTTCTTTTTACTAATAATTTTTCATTAATAGAGTAAACAAAAAACAAGTCATTCACATGAACAATCAAGAAAATGTGAAGTAACCATAAAAGAAGTAAAACAACAGAAGCAGATACACATGGTCTTGCCAATAATTAATCAATTTTATCAGCTTTTTCAAAAGAGTCAACTTTGGGCTATATTAGTCCCTTCAATTTTATATAGGTTTTTATTTCATTAATATCTACTTTTTATTAATTCATTCTTTCTAAATTGTTGTATTTAATTTATTATATTTTAGAGTTTATGATCCACAGAGCATTGGAGATACCAGACAGAGACTTTAAAATAACTGTAACCTTCAGCAGGTAACTAAACATTAAAAAAATAAGAAGCAGCAGCAAACAGATCTTACAGCTAAAACGAAAAGCCTCCAAACTAAGAATTTAGTGTATGGTCTAGATATAGATTAAAATGAAGAATTATTGAACTGGAAATTAGGTAAAATAAAAGAAAATTTAGGAATAAAGCATGAGCAACAAAAAGTATACAAAAAGAAGATTTAACAAAAGTAAAATTGAAGTGCCAGCAGAAAAAGAGAGGTGGTGCAAAAGCAATATTAACATTTATAAGGAAATAGTGAAACCTTCATATTTAACATACTGGAAGAATATACTTATCAAACTGGAATCCTATATCCAGTCAATATTTTATCAGGAAAATAGCTAACCTATGAAAAACAAAACTAAAAGAATTCATTGCTTTGAGATGAACAAAAAGTAAAATTAAAACAGACCTCTTGGCAAGGGGAAAATAACTCACATTGAAAAGTGAATGTGAATGTTAAATTATATTATTTACTATTTAAAAGATTTATATATGCAACAAAAATATTATAAATTGTGAGACAGGGTAAAAACAGTTATTCATTAAATGACCATGTGGTAATCCATCAAGAAAGTCTCAACACATAACAAAGGATAGAATCATACAAATGGCTTTCTCTGATCACAACATATTTAGGTAAAAATCAAAAACAAGGAAGAAGTAGATAATACTCATATATTTAAAAATTCAGTTCAGTTCAGTTCAGTCACTCAGTCGTGTCCGACTCTTCGCGACCCCATGAATCGCAGAATGCCAGGCCTCCCTGTCCATCACCAACTCCCGGAGTTCACTCAGACTCGCGTCCATCGAGTCAGTGATGCCATCCAGCCATCTCATCTTCGGTCGTCCCCTTCTTCTCCTGCCCCCAATCCCTCCCAGAATCAGCGTCTTTTCCAATGAGTCAGCTCTTCGCATGAGGTGGCCAAAGTACTGGAGCTTCAGCTTAACCATCATTCCCTCCAAGGAAATCCCAGGGTTGATCTTTTTTAGAATGGACTGGTTGGATCTCCTTGCAGTCCAAGGGACTCTCAAGAGTCTTCTCCAACACCACACTTCAAAAGCATCAGTTCTTTGGTGCTCACCCTTCTTCACAGTCCAACTCTCACATACATACATGACCACTGGAAAACTCATAGCCTTGACTAGACAGACCTTAGTTGGCAAAGTCATATCTCTGCTTTTCAATATGACATCTAGGTTGGTCATAACTTTTCTTCCGAGGAGTAACTGTCTTTTAATTTCATGGCTGCAATCAACATCTGCAGTGATTTTGGAGTCCCAAAAAATAAAGTCTGACACTGTTTCCACAGTTTCCCCATCTATTTTCCATGAAATGATGGGACCAGATGCCATGATCTTTGTTTTCTGAATGTTGAGCTTTAAGCCAACTTTTTCACTCTCCTCTTTCACTTTCATCAAGAGGCTTTTTAGTTCCTCTTCACTTTCTGCCAGAAGGGTGGTGTCATCTGCATATCTGAGGTTGTTGATATTTCTCCCAGCAATCTTGATTCCAGCTTGTGTTTCTTCCAGTCCAGCGTTTTTCATGATGTACTCTGCATATAAGTTAAATAAGCAGGGTGACAATATACAGCCTTGATGTACTCCTTTTCCTATTTGGAACCAGTCTGTTGTTCCATGTCCAGTTCTAACTGTTGCTTCCTGGCCTGCATATAGATTTCTCAAGAGGCAGGTTAGGTGGTCTGGTATTCCCATCTCTTTCAGAATTTTCCACAGTTTATTGTGATCCACACAGTCAAAGGCTTTGGCATAGTCAATAAAGCAGAAATAGATGTTTTTCTGGAACTCTCTTGCTTTTTCCATGATCCAGCGGATGTTGGCAATTTGATCTCTGGTTCCTCTGCCTTTTCTAAAACCAGCTTGAACATCAGGAAGTTCACGGTTCACGTATTGCTGAAGCCTGGCTTGGAGAATTTTGAGCATTACTTTACTAGCATGTGAGATGAGTGCAATTGTGCGGTAGTTTGAGCATTCTTTGGCATTGCCTTTCTTTGGGATTGGAATGAAAACGGACCTTTTCCAGTCCTGTTGCCACTGGTGAGTTTTCCAAATTTGCTGGCATATTGAGTGCGGCACTTTCACAGCATCATCTTTCAGGAGTTGAAATAGCTCTACTGGAATTCCATCACGTCCACTGGCTTTGTTCATAGTGATGCTTTCTAAGGCCCACTTGACTTCACATTGCAAGATGTCTGTTCTAGATGAGTGATCACACCATTGTGATTATCCGGGTCATGAAGATCCTTTTTGTACAGTTCTTCTGTGTATTCTTGCCATCTCTTCTTAAAGAAATAGCAAATAATATGCAGGAGAAGGAGGAGCCTGGTGGGCTACAGTCCACGGGGTCACAAAGAGTCAGACACTACTGAGGTATTTCACTTTCACTTTCATGCAGGTCTAAATAAGTAATCAGTATTCAGTCTTAGAATTTAGAATACATAGTAGATTGAACACAATAAAAGAAAGAAAAAGTTAAGAAGCAGAAATTAAAGATTTCATGCAAAGATGGGCACAATAAAGGACAAAAATAGTATGGACCTAACAGAAGCAAAAGATATTAAGAAGAGGTGGCAAGAATACAGAAAAGAACCACACGAAAAATATCTTCATGACCCAGATAACCATGATTGTGTAATCACACACCTAGAGCTAGACATCCTGGAATGTGAAGTCAAGTGGGCCTTAGGAAACATCACTACGAACAAAGCTAGTAGAGGTGATGGAATTCCAGTTGAGCTAGTTCAAATCCTGAAAAATGATTTTGTGAAAGTGTTGCACTCAATATGCCAGAAAATTTGGAAAACTCAGCAGTGGCCACAGGACTGGAGAAGGTCAGTTTTCATTCCAATCCCAAAGAAAGGCAATGCCAGAGAATATACAACTACCGCACAATTGCACTCATTTCTCAAGCTAGCAAAGTAATGCTCAAAATTCTCCAGGCTTCAGAAGCACATGAACCGTGAACTTCCAGATGTTCAAGCTGAATTTAGAAAAGACAGAGGAACCAGAGATCAAATTGACAACATCTGCTGGATCATCGAAAAAACAAGAGAGTTCCAGAAAAATATCTATTTCTGCTTTATTGATATGCCAAAGTTTTTGTGTATCACAGCAAACTGTGGAAAATTCTTAAAGAAATGGGAATATCAGACCACTTAACCAGCCTTCTGAGAAATCTGTATGCAGATCAGGAAGCAACAGTTAGAACTGAACATAGAACAGCAGACTGGTTCCAAATTGGGAAAGTAAATGCCAAGGCTATTTTACTTATATGCAGAACATATCATGTGAAATGCCGGGCTGGATGAAGCACAAGCTGGAATCAAGGTTACTGGGAGAAATACAAATAACCTCAGATACGCAGATGACATCACTCTTATGGCAGAAAGTGAGGAACTGAAGAGCCTCTTGATGAAAGTGAAAAGGAGAATGAAAAAGTTGGCTCAAGAGTCAACATTCAGAAAACTACGATCATGGCATCCAGTCCCATCACTTCATGGCAAATAGATTCAGAAACAATGGAAACAGAGACAGACTTTATTTTTGGGAGCTTCAAAATCACTGCAGATGGTGACTACAGACATAAAATTTAAAAATGTTTGCATCTTGGAATAAAAGTTATGACCAAACTAGACAGCATATTAAAAAGCAGAGATATTACTTTGCCAACTATATTAAACTACATACATTCATGTGAGTGAGGCTTTTCACATATTGATGTGAAGACGCAGTACTTCTCATGCTTCTCAGTTCACCTGAGAACATCAATACCCAAGAGGTTTTTCTTGCATTCCACAAGAATGCAAGGAGCCATCTACCGACAAAAGCCTCACTCATATGAATGTATATAGTTATAGATTTGATGTTTGATACAAACATCTTTTATCTGTCATAGTTCTAGAGACTGAAAACTAATATTAAGGTGCTGAGATCTTGCTGCCTTCAGGCTCATAGACAGTAGTTTCTTGCTGTATCTTCTCTTATCAGAAGAGGCAAGACAGCTCTCTGTGGTTTCTTTTGTAAGGCATGTGCCTTTTCTAAATAGAGCTTGTATATCTGAAAATTTTTGGTTCACCTAGTGTTGAAGCCTAGCTTGAAGTATTTTGAGCGTTACCTTGCTAACATGTAAAATCAGTGCAATTGTACGGAGATGTGAACATTTTTTGGCACTGCCCTTCTTTGGGATTAGAATGAAAACATCTTTTTGAGTCCTGTGGCCACTGCTGAGTTTTCCAAATCTTTTGGCATACCGAGTGTAACACTTTAAAAGCATGATCTTTTATGATTTTTTATTAGCTCAGCTATAATTCCATCACTTCCACTAGCTTTATTTATAGTGATGCTTCCTCAGGTCCACTTGATGTCACACTCCAGAATGTCTTACTCTAGGTGAGTGATTACACCATTGTGGTTATCTAGGTTATTAAGACCTTTTTTTTTGTACAGTTCTTTTGTGTATTCTTGCCACCTTTTCTTAATATCTTCTACTTCTGTTAGTTCCTTGCCATTTCTGTCCTTTATTGCCCATATTTTTGCATGAAACATTTCATTGGTGTCTCTAATGTTCTTGAAGGGAGCTCTAATCTTTCCCATTCTATTGTTTTCCTCTATTTCTTTGCATTGTCCACTTAAGAAGTCTTTCTTATCTCTCCTTGATATTCTTTGGAACTCTGCATTAGTGGGTTTTCCTTTCCTCCTTTGTCTTTCATTTCTCTTGCTTACTCAGCTCTTCCTTTTCTAAATAGAGCTTGTATATCTGAAAATTTTTGGTTCACCTAGTGTTGAAGCCTAGCTTGAAGTATTTTGAGCGTTACCTTGCTAATATGTAAAATCAGTGCAATTGTACGGAGATGTGAACATTTTTTGGCACTGCCCTTCTTTGGGATTAGAATGAAAACATCTTTTTGAGTCCTGTGGCCACTGCTGAGTTTTCCAAATCTTTTGGCATACCGAGTGTAACACTTTAAAAGCATGATCTTTTATGATTTTTTATTAGCTCAGCTATAATTCCATCACTTCCACTAGCTTTATTTATAGTGATGCTTCCTCAGGTCCACTTGATGTCACACTCCAGAATGTCTTACTCTAGGTGAGTGATTACACCATTGTGGTTATCTAGGTTATTAAGACCTTTTTTTTTGTACAGTTCTTTTGTGTATTCTTGCCACCTTTTCTTAATATCTTCTACTTCTGTTAGTTCCTTGCCATTTCTGTCCTTTATTGCCCATATTTTTGCATGAAACATTTCATTGGTGTCTCTAATGTTCTTGAAGGGAGCTCTAATCTTTCCCATTCTATTGTTTTCCTCTATTTCTTTGCATTGTCCACTTAAGAAGGCTTTCTTATCTCTCCTTGATATTCTTTGGAACTCTGCATTAGTGGGTTTTCCTTTCCTCCTTTGTCTTTCATTTCTCTTGCTTACTCAGCTCTTTGTGAGGCTTCCTTAGACAACCAATTTGCATTTTTGTATTTCTTTTTCTTGGGATGGTTTTGTCCACCACCTCCTGTACAATGTTATGAACTTTCATCTATAGTTCTTCAGGTACTCTATCAGATCTAATCCCTTGAATCTATTTATTACTTTCATTGTATAATCATAAGGGATTTGATTTAAGTCATACCTGAATGGCCTAGTGGTTTCCCTACTTTCTGTAATTTACNATCTATAGTTCTTCAGGTACTCTATCAGATCTAATCCCTTGAATCTATTTATTACTTTCATTGTATAATCATAAGGGATTTGATTTAAGTCATACCTGAATGGCCTAGTGGTTTCCCTACTTTCTGTAATTTACATTTGATTTTTGCAATAAAGAATCATAAACTGGATCTGAGCTGCAGTCAGCTCCCAGTCTTGTTTTTGCTGACTCTAATGAGCTTCTCTAACTTTGACTGTGAATAATGTAAATAGACTGATTTCAGTATTGACCATCTGGTGATGTCCATGTGTAGAGTTTTCTTTTGTGTTGTTGGAAGAGAGTGTTTCCTATGACTAGTGTGTTCCCTTGGCAAAACTCTGATAAACTTTCTCTTGCTTAATTTTGTACTCCAAGGCCGGTATCTCTTGACTTCCTGCTTTGCATTCCAGTCCGCTATGATGAAAAGGAAACCTTGTTTTGATGTCAGATCTAGAAGGTCTTGGAGCTTTTTACAGAACCATTTGACTTCAGCTTCTTTGGCTTTAGTGATTGTGGCATAAAGTTGTGTTACTGTGGTACTGAATGGTTTTCCTTGGAAACAAACCAGGCTCTTTCTATCATTTTTGAAATGCTCCCAAGTACTGCATTTTGGTCTCTTTTGTTAACTAGGTGGGCTACTCCATTTCTTCCTAGGGATTCTTGCCCACAGGAGTAGATATAATGGCCATCAGAATTGTTTGTCCATTCCCATCCATTTTAAAATTCACTGATTGCTAAAATGTGGATGTTTACTTTTGCCATCTCCTGTTTGACCACATCCAATTTACTTCACAGTAAACTGTGGAATATTCTGAAAAACATGGGAATACCAGACCACCTGACCTGCCTCTTGAGAAACCTACATGCAAGTCAGGAAGCAACAGTTAGAACTGGACATGGAACAACAGACTGGTTCCAAATAGGAAAAGGAGTACGTCAAGGCTGTATCTTGTCACCCTGCTTATTTAACTTCTATGAAGAGTACATCATAAGAAATGCTGGGCTGGAATAAACATAAACTGGAATCAAGGTTGCTGGGAGAAATATCAACAACCTCAGACATGCAGATGACACTACCGTTATGGCAGAAAGTGAAGAGGAACTAAAAAGCCTCTTGATTAGACCACCTGACCTGCCTCTTGAGAAACCTACATGCAAGTCAGGAAGCAACAGTTAGAACTGGACATGGAACAACAGACTGGTTCCAAATAGGAAAAGGAGTACGTCAAGGCTGTATCTTGTCACCCTGCTTATTTAACTTCTATGAAGAGTACATCATAAGAAATGCTGGGCTGGAATAAACATAAACTGGAATCAAGGTTGCTGGGAGAAATATCAACAACCTCAGATATGCAGATGACACTACCGTTATGGCAGAAAGTGAAGAGGAACTAAAAAGCCTCTTGATGAAAGTGAAAGAGGAGAGTGAAAAAGTTGTCTTAAAGCTCAACATTAAGAAACGAAGATCATGACATCCAGTCCCATCACTTCATGGCAAATAGATGGGGAAACAGTGGAAACAGTCTCAGACTTTATTTTTTTGGGCTCCAAAATCACTGCAGATGTTGATTGCCACCATGAAATTAAAAGATGCTTACTCCTTGGAAGGAAAGTTATGACCAACCTAGATGTCATATTGAAATGCAGAGATATTACTTTGCCAACAAAGGTCCTTCTAGTCAAGGCTATGGTTTTTCCAGTGGTCATGTATGGATGTGAGAGTTGGATTGAGAAGAGAGCTGAGCTCCAAAGAACTGATGCTTTTGAAGTGTGGTGTTGGAGAAGACTCTTGAGAGTCCCTTGGACTGCAAGGAGATCCAACCAGTCTATCCTAAAGGGGATCAGTCCTGGGTATTCATTGGAAGGACTGATGCTGAAACTGAAATTCAAATACTTTGGCCACCTCCTGCGAAGATTTGACTCATTGGAAAAGACTCTGATGCTGGGAGGGATTGGGGGCAGGAGGAGAACAGAGGATGAGATGGCTGGGTGCCATCGCTGACTCACTGGACGTGAGATTGAGTGAACTCCAGGAGTTGGTGATGAACAAGAAGGCCTGGCATGCTGCAATTCATGGGGTCACAAAGAGTTGGACATGACTGAGCGACTGAACTGAACTGAACTGAATTTACTTTGATTCATGGACCTAACATTCCAGGAAGATTTATTCAAACCTAAATGTAATTTGAATGATGTTGATGACTCCCATAAATTTTGTCATACATATTGAAAGAATAGTTGTAGAATAAATTATGACTTCATGTATGAATTTTCCATTTTCCCAAAATTGTTAATAATCTTCACTAGAGAAAGATTCTTGATGCTAAACTAAATTATTTTAAATAGGTTTCTCTTGGTTTACACAGAGTATAAATTTTTAAAATATAAACAATTCTCTAGGTTTTTCATTTAATGCTCTGTCCTCTGAAGTTCTTTGGTGAATATTGTATTTATAGCCTCTGATGCCAGCCCCTTTAAAATACAAGGTTTTTCTAACTGCTTCTTTCATCTGTGGCATTAGAGATGTTCAGAGGACAGGCAGCAAAAAATAACATGATTTGCATTCAATGAAGAAGGTGTACAGTTAAACTTTCAAGTCTTAATGAAAGGTCATAAAATCTTACAGTACTGACCAAATAGCTTTCCTAGAACATTAAATCCCCCATGAATCGTCCTGTACCACTTTAAACACAAGTTAAAATTGCATATCATAAATACTGAATGCTTTCTTCCCTAATGTAAATTCACTATTATAACCTTGTCTGGCAGAGATGCTCCACTTAAAGGTCGGTAACATTTTCATTATCAGCTCTATCTCTGAGGGGTTGGCAATGCATCTGCTTCTGTTTGTAATGGACTGAAAATGCCTTTTCTTTAAGTCAGCTGCTAGTGTAGCTCTTTTTGGACCCTAAATGAAAACAAATGGAATTTTTTTAGTTTTCAATTTCTTTTCCCATTATTGTCCAGTTAACACTACAGTTCTGTAAGAGAATATATTTTTATGAATATATTACATCTAGAGCTTTAGTTTCATTTTCTTCTAACATATATATTGTCTCATTGTGTGTTGTGTGGGAGTGTGTATGTGGGGAGGTTTAGGCATATGTACAAATAAGTACAAATAGTGTTTTCTCAATGGTTAATATTCTTTGTGGTAGAAGAGATACAGAAGAAAAAATCCCATTAAGATGCAAGAGAACATCTCCACAAATTAAGTTCCCTACTTGAGTGGCAAGAGTATACTCCTGCTAGTAGAAAGTGTACTTGAAGGATACAAAAGATTAAAATGTTCTGAATTTATTGCATTTCATGAAAGCAATGGCTCTACTTCTCAATGAGAATATATGAAATGCATTTTTGAATGAAGTGAAAAGTTAATAAGAAATCAGTCTCACTTCGGAATTTTGTGGAGGTGTTTGCTAACCCTAACGCTAACCCTAATTTTTCTTGGCGTGTTTTTCTTAGGTGTTGCATTAAATTTTAGCATTATCACAGTAGCCTAGGCTGGATCTCATTTCTAGAAAACCTAAACTACCATGGTTGCTAAGATATTTTAAGGCACTGACCTTCTTATTGGAGAAGGAAATGGCAACCCACTCCAGTGTTCTTGCCTAGATAATCCCAGGGATGGGGAGCCTGGTGGGCTGCTGTCTATGTGGTCACACAGAGTCGGACATGACTGAAGTGACTTAGTAGCAGCAGCAGCAGACCTTCTTATTGACAGATATGCTCCAGGAAAGAGATACTGAATGGCATAGTAGGGGGCTCACTGGATAGATGAGTACTCCCTGATTTCATTTCTGAAATTTCATATGCTTGTGTAAATTTACTTGCTATCGTTGACAAGATCCATTATCCCACTTTCCCTGGCCCCTTAAATTCTGGAAGTAATTTATTTAGAAAACAGAGAATTATCTGGCTCTCAGAAAGTTAGAAGGGTTTGTTGAATACTTGACATTCACTAGGACAGGAGAATGAAGGAATGACCTGACTGAAAATACAGAAAATGGACCTCTATGATAATTACAATATGTTCTAAGTCACCTCCCAGTTCCACTCACAGCTATCTTCATAATATACACAGGTTAGGAAAAGTCATTCTTTATATTATCTTGTCCAGACAGTATCCTATCCTTTGATCTAAAATTTACAACAGCACAAATTAAGTCATAGTCAGAGACTTGGGGCATCACGCCACCCCTTTATGTTAAAATTCTGTGTTTTTTACATATTATATAAGAAACCTATAAAATATTATATCTTTCTTTAGTTAACATTAGGTATCTTACCAGAACTAAGTAGACATTGTATTAGTGCTTTGAAAATAGAAATACATATATAGTCTCACAATGTAAATAACAGAAAATAAATCAATGCTTATTTTAGGCAGTTTCATTTTGAGAAGATGATACCAGATTTCTATAATATCAAGATTGATTTGTAAAAGATCCAAAAATATCCATCCAGCTTAATTTACTTCAATTATGTTTGAATAACTGATGCACTTATTACTCATAGGCCTGCTTCCTTATTATGTGTGTAGATGTGTATATATATATGAACTTGGAACTAAAAAGTAAATAGCTCTTGTGCTTCCCTTGGAAGACATTCTGCAGTCTTATGCCACTTGAAATCTTCCCTTTCATTTATCAAGTAATGACTTAATTATTCTTTTTATTTCTTTCACTGAAATACTTGAAACTCTAATAGATTCCACCTTTTCAGTTCAGAAGGAGTTGTACCTGTGGTACTGTGTCAGAAAAGAAACAAATGGACTTATCAGGTTTTCTTTTAAGACCTTTAGTGACACACTAGTTAAGTAAGAAAGATCCTTATTAGGTTCCTTCAGTCCCATCTGCTTCCCCAACTTTGTCATTGGGATGGTAATTCTTTGGCCCTGCAGTCCACTTGAGCAGCTTAGATAAGTTATTTCATTTATTTTCTCTGGTTCCAGGTTGTCTCATGCTAGTGATTAGTGCTCTGGTCAAGGACATGCTCCCTTGTCCTTTTCAACTTGAGCTGGAAGTGTTAGATGCTTATGATCACTCTTATATTTATCGTTATGGTAATAATTTGCATTTGAGCTGGTTACTGTGCCAGTCTTGAGGGCCTGCCATGTTCAGCCACGAATAATAGTTAGAAATTATGGGACTATTACAAAGGATTAAGCCTTCCAGAAGGAGCCTTGATCATAAAAACACGTTTTTCTAGGATAAGCTTGGAATCTTTTGCCATTATACGCTGTGTGTGTGTGTGTGTGTGTCTCTCTGTGTGTGTGCATGTGTGGCATACCTTCTTTAATGAATTTTAAGCTTATGACAGGTAGGATATATTAAAATAAATCAGGTGATTTCACTACTCTACCATCAGTGAGAGAGAGTAGTGACCTCTCTCATAACTATCATCAAAGTAGTACCAACACTACTTTGATTATGTGTTGCCTTATTAATGAGATTTAGAAGCCTTCTACTACTATTTTTGACCAGTTAACATTTGTTCCAAGCTTTTATTTCCTGTTCACTGTGACACAATCCAACCTTGTCCTTAGCTAGGTGCTCAGTAGAAATACTTTAATAAAACAATTCATTAAAATGTTAACTAGTCATAATAAAATTAATTATAAAAACATGTTTATATATGACTTAATAGGTATTAATTACTAAAGATAATGCTGGAAATTCTAATATACTCCAGAGAAGGATACCAATATTCAAAGAATATGCGGGGAGAAAAGATTAAGTCATTCATTTAACTACAGCTCAGTCGGTAAAGAAACTGCCTGCAATGCAGGAGACCCTGGTTTGATTCCTGGGTCGGGAAGATCCCCTGGAGAAGGGATAGGCTACCCACTCCAGTTTTCTTGGGCTTCCTTTGTGGCTCAGCTGGTAAAGAATCCACCTTCAATGTGGGAGACCTGGGTTAGATCCCTGGTTTGGGAAGATCCCCTGGAGAAGGGAAATGCTATCCACTCCAGTATTCTGGCCTGGAGAATTCCATGGAATGTATAGTCCATGGGGGTCACAAAGAGTTAGACACCACTGAGTGACTTTCACTTTCACTAAGTCAACTAGATAAAATTTGTCTACCTACATCCTTCTGTTATAATTTGTTTCCCTTCCCACTATTCTTTATTTCAACTAACATTTGACAATTAGCTTTGTGTTCTTCACAAACAAAATTTAGGAATTCTTGACTTTGGACTTATTTATGTACTACCTATAATCATGTTAAAACTTCCCTGTTGGCTCAGATGGTAAAGAGTCTGCCTGCAATGCAGGAGAACTGGGTTTAATCCCTGGGTTGGGAAGATCCCCTGGAGAAAGGGATGGTTACCCACTCCAGTATTATCTGGAGAATTCCAAGAACAGAGGAGCCTGGTGGGCTACAGTCCATGGGGTCACAAGGAGTCAGACAAGACTGAGAAACTAACACTTTCGCTTTCAAAATCATGTTAAATATTTCATAATCTATGCATGTCACCATTAAAGAATCTCTTTTCTAATTTTAATATGATCTCTTGGTTTCCCAGGGAAGCCCAGGAACCTAGGAAAGGGATTTATAAGAGGGCATTAGAAGTGGCACACTCAATAAAGAGTCTGCTTGAAATGCAGGAAACCTGGGTTCAATCCCGGGGTCAGGAAGATCCTCTGGAGAAGGAAATGGCAACCCACTCCAGTATTCCTGCTAGAAAATCCTGTGGATGGAGGAGCCTGGCAGGCTACAGTCCATGGGTTTGCAAAGAGTCAGATATGACTGAGCAACTAACACATACATTAGATGAAATCCTAACTATATAGCAATAAAAGGAGAGAGCTAACAAACAACAGAAAAATCCTCTTTTGTAAGTTAGAAGAAATCATCAGGGCATAAATAGAAAGAAACCACTACAGAGTAGTATCACTGAGTGATATTGAAAGAATGCTTTAAAGTGATTATGGTTAACAGTTCCAAGCAGCAATTACAAATCAATAATAGCATTTTAAAGTGTTTAATATTATGGACTTTGACATCAAAGAGATTACACAGACAGGTAAAGAGTTGTGAAACTGAAATGAACCATTGGGTCTTGTATTAAATTGATCCTTGGCCATATTCCAGAGCCTGTTTGAAGGAGAATAATGTACTAGTAATCCTTGAGAAAAAATAGACAAGAGTGATGTGCGACTTGACTAATAAAATAGGGAGGATAATGGCAGTTTAGACTACTTCCACTTTCAAGGATATCTGCATTTTTAAAGATACAGTTTCAAACATCAGGCAAAAGTATGTTAGATCGATGGATTTTGATGGTTATCAATCTTCAAATCACAAATTTTAGGAAGCCTTTAGGTTAGTATGGTGTTTTGTTATCATTAATCTCTGTCAATGTGGTGCTGTGAAGCAGAACCATGCAGAGGATTTACTAAAATACAGATTGCTGGAACCCCCACACAGGGTTTATTATGCTGAAAGTATAGGATGCCACTTGAGAATTTGCTTTTCTAATTCCCAAGTGATGCTGCGGGTGGGGATTCATGGACATTACTTAAATATATTAAAAAATGCAGGCATAAGATAATATTTTTTTACTGTAGTAAATAAAATTACATATTAGGTTATATTCAGTTCAACAGAGAGGAGAAAAAAAAGAAGGAAAGGAACATCACATTATTGTGGTAATAGAAAGTACTGAAATAAATACATCTCATCTAATACTGAAATATTACCAAATGTGCTGTGATAGTTATTGTATAATCACTCATCTTTATGTGGAAAGAAAAACAACAACTGCTGACTAAACAATATTCTGTTGCCAGATCTTCCTGCTGAGGTTTTCTTTTCTAGATTGCATAGACTTTGCACCTCATGATTGCCCATAATTGTCTTCTTATGTTTACTTAAGGGGATAATTTGGCTTTCAAAAAATAGCAATTAAAACATATAAATATATTTTCAGCCATTTTCTGAAATGTGAGAGAGTAGTTTGTGCTTGAATAACTGTGCTTGAATATGCTGCTGCTGCTGCTAAGTCGCTTCAGTCGTGTCCGACTCTGTGCGACCCCATAGACGGCAGCCCACCAGCCTCCCCCATCCCTGAGATTCTCTAGGCAAGAATAAAGGAGTGGGTTGCCATTTCCTTCTCCAGTGCATGACAGTGAAAAGCCAAAGTGAAGTCGTTCATTCGTGTCCGACTCTTCACGACCCCATGGACTGCAGCCTTCCAGGCTCCTCTGTCCATGGGATTTTCCAGGCAAGAGTACTGGAGTGGGGTGCCATTGCCTTCTCCTTTTGCTTATTACAGAGTTCTTTGTTCTATTTATCTTAAATCAAGTTCTTTACAATATACCTGTGTACATTTTTATCTTTGATAACAAAATAATCTAGATTTTTCAGAACAAAATAAAGATTGGATTTATTTTGTCTTTGAATCAATTAAAAGTGATGAATGAAAAATTCAACAAAATAATAACATTTGGGTTATCCCGAAGAGAATTACTCAGTTTCTGGAAAAAAACACACACACACACACACAATTCTACTATGTATATTCTCATAAATTTATAATTTTTGGACCACATTGCTAGTTAATACCTCATCAAATAAACAGGCAGTAGAAGAAGTAAAGTCGTTTGAGAAATGAACTTCAGGAAGTCTTCTAAAAGTTTGGTGATAAGTGGATATTAATTTTATTGATTTTATTGGCACATTACATATATTGTATAAACATTCTAGTATGCTTTCATGTTTAAACATTAAAATTCATAATCCCTCTGCTTTAAAGAGTGTTAAAGAATAAACAAAGGTAGCCATTACTTTGAAATATAAAACTTCAGTGTTCTTTCTTTATTACACATAAGTTCATTAATTTTTTGAACTCACTATATGATCTTGGGTAAGTGATTTGCTTGATTCATACCTCCTTTTTTGTAAATTGAAGGTTAGATTCAGTTTCCTTTATATTATTCTCAAAGGTAACACACTACAGTTTTCTGATTCCCTTATTTCTAAATTTAAGCAGTTGTCATAAGAAAAACTGAATATTTTTAAAGCAATATTATAAAACTCCAATTGTTTACTTTTGAGTAAGACAAGTTCTTCTTTTCCTTTTTTTTTTCTTTAAATTTCTATCTTCTAGAATGTTTCCAGGCACCATATTTCTCCCATTACATTTCTATCATTCAGTTCAGTTCAGTCACTCAGTCGTGTCCGACTCTTTGCGACTCCATGAATTGCAGCACGCCAGGCCTCCTTGTCCATCACCAACTCCCGGAGTTCACTCAAACTCACGTCTATCGAGTCGGTGATGCCATCCAGCCATCTCATCCTCTGCGGTCCCCTTCTCCTCCTGGCCCCAATCCCTCCCTGCATCAGAGTTTTCTCTAATGAGTCAACTCTTCGCATGAAGTGGCCAAAGTCCTGGAGTTTCAGCTTTAGCATCATTCCTTCCAAAGAACACCCAGGACTGATCTCCTTTCGAATGGACTGGTTGGATCTCCTTGCAGTCCAAGGGACTCTCAAGAGTCTTCTCCAACACCACAGTTCAAAAGCATCAATTCTTTGGTGCTCAGCTTTCTTCACAGTCCAACTCTCACATCCATACATGACTAAGTACTACCTTACTTATTCTTAAATCACACTGTTCCCTCGTCCTTCCCAGTTCACAGAAGTTGGGCTCACAAAAGCTGGCTTGGAGCCCTCTCCCCTAAGCACTACACCTGTTGTTGTGGCTGGTGTGTGTGGACATGACCTGGCAGGTACTTCTATCATTATGCTGATACAATAAGCTTTTCTAAAAGTTACACCTTTTCTAAAAGCAGATAGAAAATATGAGCTAATCAAGAAAGGAAATGTTATGTCAAGTGGTCTAAATGTCCTTTATTCAAATTTCTGTAATAAAGTAGGAAATGCTAAGTTACATATTTTAAATGAGATAATTTTTATTTTCAGGAAAAATGTTCATGGATATAAATGTAATCAATAGAAGAAGTAAGAGAACTGTTATCATATGTTCATTATACTATGGGAACACTGAGATACTAATTCTTTTTTACAGAAAAGATACTGTAATGATAACATATAAATAAAACTTGTGCCCTGAAGAGACAGAGTGGTTATTTAAACCTATAAAAAATGTAAAATTAAAATAAATAATTAAAATTAAAAATGGAAAATTAACTTAATAGAGAAATATCCCTGAATCTTCAGAAAAAAATATATTATAGAAAATGTATAATGTAACATAAGATGCAAGTAGTATTAATAAAATTTATCTACCTGTATATAAAAGATATATTAATTTAGTTACATTTTATTTGAGGTCACAAAGAGTCAGACATGACTTAGCGACTGAGCACAAGCACACATCACATATAGATCAGGAGAGAAAGAGAGATTCAGAAAGATTACNCTAGATGTGTATAAGAGACAGAAGTAAGAGAACTGTTATCATATGTTCATTATACTATGGGAACACTGAGATACTAATTCTTTTTTACAGAAAAGATACTGTAATGATAACATATAAATAAAACTTGTGCCCTGAAGAGACAGAGTGGTTATTTAAACCTATAAAAAATGTAAAATTAAAATAAATAATTAAAATTAAAAATGGAAAATTAACTTAATAGAGAAATATCCCTGAATCTTCAGAAAAAAATATATTATAGAAAATGTATAATGTAACATAAGATGCAAGTAGTATTAATAAAATTTATCTACCTGTATATAAAAGATATATTAATTTAGTTACATTTTATTTGAGGTCACAAAGAGTCAGACATGACTTAGCGACTGAGCACAAGCACACATCACATATAGATCAGGAGAGAAAGAGAGATTCAGAAAGATTGCATCATTTTCTCAGAAATATCAATTGCTCCGCACAGAAAAGTTTAAGTGACTGAGGACTACAACATGGAAGAGATGAAATTTTATTCTGTGCTCGAATATTTGTTGTCCACTTGTCTACCCTGGAGCTTCCATGGATATGTTTAAGAATATTACCTTTTAAGTAGACTGTAAACTTCATGCAACCATACATTATTGATTGTATCAATAGATTTTGTATATGTGTTTGATTTACCCAGGAAAGTGACAGATATGAGTAGAGGAGATAGGTGGGTGTCAATAGACTTGATTTCTATCCCCCTCTCCTTACTTGATATATCTCTTGATCTTAATTGGGTTGTCCTACCTTTACCACTGGTACAAATAAATTAACAATGTTCTACATCTCAAACTTGATTTCACACTTCTTAGTGAGTTCTGTGAAATTTTCATGCTTCATCATTTACAGCTACTTACAAAAAGTGTGTGTGAAATAACTGTGAAGGCAGAAAAGCAAAACACAAAGTTGTAATAATTCATCTGTAAAAAATAGTCTGTATATCATGTAGGAGCACTGACAGGACTCTTTTGTTTTTGACATTCAGTTCCAATATTATAGAATTCTGCATTTGTCTAAGAAACAGGAAAAATGAATATTATAGGCCTGCCAAAACTAGGTGATGCTGTAATTATCAGGCTTTTTTAAACTTCTCCATATTTTCCAGATACTGACAATGGCTTAAGCATGGTATAATCATGTCTTATCCAATTGAATTATGTGTTTTTCCTCCTTTAACTGAGATTTTTTAGCAATCTTTTGTTAAGCTTCAGTTGCAAAATCATTTGAAAATCATATAATTTATCACTTTCTATATCTTTATGCTTGACTTATTGACAAATACTAGGTATGCAACTGCAGACACAGTTTTCAAAAAAAGTATAATTGTTATAGTTATTTATAATTTTTCCTGTTACATAACTCACACTCACCTTACTGTAACAAATAATGCAGAGGCAATAATTTCAATTTTTCCATATGTTGCTATTCATATAAGAATGTTATCATATATCAGATACATTTATTGAATACTACTCTCAATGAGAAAAGACTAAAGCCTTGTTACTATTAATATAAATGTTCTCAATTCACTGTTAAAAGAATTTCAATTCATAAGGAACTAATCCCACTTCATTTTCCTTGTTTTGTTTTTCCTGTGGTCAATGCAGAGTAGAATGATAATCAAAGAATTGTTCATGGTTGAATCAACTTATACTCTTGCTTCGTCAGTGCAGCATATTAAAGAGTGCCCCAAAATATTTAGCTTGATTGGTTAAGGCATTCTACTAGATTTCTGATATTAGGATTTCAAATATAATATGAGTGGGGCAAGGATTTGCTTTTATCTATCTCTTACATGATACAAAAACTATGAAATAAGATTCTTTTCAAAAATAAATTAATAAAGTTGTAATATAATCTTTGCCATGTTAGTGGAGAAACAAACATTAATTTTCTTCTTATAAGGGGGAGAATATCATAAACATGTCAAGATATTTGGGACTGTAAAAACAATAATGTAATACAAGTGGAAATAGGTATTTGTTTTCTCAGAAATCTAATTTAAAAACAAAACAAAACTTTCTAACCTATTCTCAATAGATTGGCTATTGAGGTCTAATTTAAAATGTATTTTACACATATTATCTGCCACCGTGGCTCTTTGTAGAGTTATATAAACTCATATGGTATATTCATTCTTATTCCCTACTCTCATCTCCCAAATTGTTCATGCTTTCTCAGGTTGCTAATACAAGCACTGCTAAGTCACTTCAGTTGTGTCTGACTCTGTGCGACCCCATAGATGGCAGTCCAACAGGCTCCCCCATCTCCGGGATTCTCCAGGCAAGAACACTGGAGTGGGTCGCCATTTCCTTCTCCAGTGTGTGAAAGTGAAAGGTGAAAGGGAAGTCTCTCAGTGGTGACTCTTAGCAACCCCATGGACTGCAGCCTACCAGGCTCCTCCGTCCATGGGATTTTCCAGACAAGAGTATTGGAGTGGGTTGCCATTGCCTTCTCCCAATACAAGCACAACTATATTTAAAAGTATTTTTTTTTTTGTCTTCTTTAATTAGAAGTAGAAATAAACATCCACAATAACTCAGATAGGAAATAACTGTTTACCCATATGAAAACTTGTTAGGCCTTTATGCCTGTAGTTTATATTAATCCATTCTTTCTTCTGGATTAGAATCCCTTAGGAAAAAGGAATCAAGTATTTTACTTCTTTGATTCTTCAGTGTTTAATATGATGTTTGACACATAGTAGCCAAAGAATGGAGAAGGTGATGGCACCCCACTCCAGTACTCTTGCTTGGACAATCCCATGGATGGAGGAGCCAGGTGGGCTGCAGTCCATAGGGTAGCTAGGAGTCAGACACGACTGAGCGACTTCACTTTCACTTTTGACTTTCATGCACTGGAAAAGGAAATGGCAACCCACTCCAGTGTTCTTGCCTGGAGAATCCCAGGGACGGGGGAGCCTGGTGGGCTGCCGTCTATGGGGCCACACAGAGTCGGACACGACTGAAGCGACTTAGCAGTAGCAGCAGCCGAAAGAAAGGCTTGCTTTCTTTTAACTTATATTCACATAGAAGTATTTGTTCACTCTCTCTCTGTCCTGCTTCCCTCTCTCTCTCTCTCTTTCCTACACTACAATCTCTTATTAGAGTAGAATCAAATATGAAAAAACATTTATAGAATTCTCCTCTTCAGATCAGAACAAACTAGCTGACATTAGATGTCTGCTTATAAGTAAGAAAAAAATTGATGTGACAAGGTGATTGTTCAGACTATGCACATAGATGAATACTAGAAATAGAACATGACTTTCAGTGAAAAATTCAAGATATAAAATGTGGTATGATGCAATACCAAAATAAGAACTTGGTGGTTATAACTGTAGTAAGGAAAAAGAAGACTAAGTCAAAACATCTTTTATTGATTCCCTTCACCTGGTAGTTTAGTGTAAATACCTATTTATACACTATATTAAAACCAAAGACACACATTTTTCCAATCAAGGGCTAATAAAGTCTTCATAAAAATTTTAAGATAAAAGAATATTTGATAGGTTAAGAAACTTGAAATAAAGAGTAGGATAAGGATAATGAGCCTAGAGTTTTAAATCCTGTAGATCTTTATGTGGAATAGCACTAGCATTTAAACTCCTATTGTAATCACAGTTATTTGAAGGCTCCAATTGCTAACTTAATTGTTTCATTGCTTTTTCCCCTGTATCGAGAGGTTAATCTAGATGACATACTTACATGTTTCTTAGATAAATATAAAGGTGTTAAATAGCTTTTGAAATGTTAGCCACCAAGTAGTATTAAACTAGTATATTGAAATATGTTATTTAATAGCTTAATCCTAAAAAGACAGTGAAAATAAAGTTTAATAATGTATAATCTGCTCTACTAATTATACTGAGAATTTAGAAGTGCAGGCTTAAGTGTGTGTGATATTGATCTGTCACCTCAGGAAAAGTTAATGAGATCACTCATACTTCCCTGGGAAATAAGCAGAGGGCACACCAGAATGGATAGAACATTGGTTCAAAGCTGATTTTATTATAATCTGAGTACTTAGAAATTGTTTAAATGATGTAGAAAGGCAACTGGAAATCATTTGACTTTTCCTCTCTAATTAAACCTGCCTGATATGGATTAATGATCCATGAAATACAGAGAAACTTAGTCCTGATATTATGAATCTTGACCATTTAATTGGTCTCTAGCATCTTGTTAATGATTCTGTTTTCTAAAAAAGTCACATCTTTATGCCATGTGACAATTTTATTTTACTTTTTAAAATTTACTTACTTATTTTAGCTTGGACTATTTTGTGTGGATTACTTTAAAATCAGAACTGATTCTCTTATAGCTAAAATTCATCAAGATACACCCCTTGATTTGTTTCTGGCCACAAACCCCTCTGTGGAGCACTGGTCATATTACACAACAGCAGAATGAAAGCTCTCAGTTTTCCCAGGCTGAGCCATACAATGGAGAAAGCCTGTGGAAGTGAATGGTAAAAACTTTGGAATCAGGCTGAATGAAGCTTGCATCTTGGCTACTAGTTTATTAACTGGTTGACTTTGGATAGTTTGCTGACTTATCTTGCTTGGAATCAATTTTCTCATTTATCAAAAGTGCATAAAATGACTACCTCATATGGTTGTTTTGTAGATTATATAATACAGGTAAATTATTTGGCTCTGTGCTTTGTAGCTCTCAGTTATTATTTTAATTCATAATGTGTTTTATTGTTAATAACAGGGATAATGACAACAAACTATTTGAGGGACCAACAGTATAATCTATAACTGTAGTTTTTTTTTTTTTTTGCTCTAATTTCAACTGTACATTTTCTGCCAGTGATAAATTCTAAAGTCACAATTGTTTCATTCTGAGATTTGTCCAACCAGTAGAGGAGAAACACTATCTCCCACTAGTATTGATGAAATTTATTTTTTTATTTAACAATATTTATATAGTGATTGATTTTTATTAAACAAATATTTATCTATGGTTGATATGTACCAGCTATTAGGCACTTACTATCTCATTTAATTCTCATAAAGACCCTATGATGTGGGTTCTCTTCTCCCCATGTTACAGAGGAGACATCTGCGACACAGCAACATAACTTGCCTGAGGTCAGTTTGTAGCAGAAAGTGGCAGAGTAGGGATTTCAAACCAGGTGGTGCTTGGTTTTAAAAACTGTCATCTGCTTCTCTCCTACATGGCTCTACAGCAGCAGGTTTAATGAGGCTGTTGCAGGCACCACTTCCCTCCAGAGATGCTCATGGTGTTGCCAGCTCCTGACCTGCTGTTGTCCTGGCATTTGCTCCCTTTTACTGCCACTGTTCCTGACAAGCCAGTGGTCCTCTTCCCTACTGCTTGCAGCCTACAGCTGCTCTAAAGAAAAACACAATACTTTTCACCTTGAAACAAAATAAATTTTCATTTTCTAAGTGAGCAAAAGTGAACAGTCATCTGTATAAATCCTAACATCTTCTGGCCTTCATTTCCATTGGTCAGATTCTTAAATTTTGAGTTGGTGGGTTCAGGAACATACACACTTTGAATATTAATGAATGTTGACAGATTATTTTCCATAAAGGCAATGCCAGATGCACATATCACCAGTGATGTACGGGAGTGCCTATTTTACCATATAATCACTGAAAAATTGAATGCAATCAATGTTTTTAAATATTTTGTTAGTTGAGTAGGTTGAAAATTTGCATCTTATTATTAGAGTTTTCAGTAAGGTTGAGCATCCTATGTTTAAAGGTCATTTTCTCTTTTCTAAGTTGATGCCTGCAGTTAACTAGTATGAATTACGGTACGGCATGTTGTCATGTTCCTGACTCTGCTGTGCTTAGTTGCTCAGTCATGTCTGACTCTTTGCTACACCAAGGACTGTAGCCCGCCAGGCTCCTCTGTCCATAGGGACTCTCCAGGCAAGAATGATGGAATGGTCAGCCTATCCCTTCTCCAGGGGATCTTCCCAACCCAGAAATCAAACCCAAGTCTCCTGCATTACAGGCAGATTCTTTACTATCTGAGCCACCAGGGAAGCCTGACTCTGTGCTACTAGCTGTTAACCCAGGTTCATCCCCCTTCTCTTCTCAATAATATTATCTACTTATTCAGTCACTTTTTCTAAGACTTTTCCACTGGAATCTTTAGCAATTTCAACATATATACAAATGATCCTTGAATACGCTATCCTTCCAGTCCTTGAAAAACCATCTCCCATTAGCAATCTTACATTCTACCCTATCTCAGGTGGAACTGCATCGGTTCCATAATCTTAATATACTCCTCTTCTGAGGACTACTTCCTTCATACCAGTTTGCTTTTACCTCTGACCCGATCCTCTCTACTAAGCCTCCAAAACATTGGCCATAGACCATTTTCTTTGTTCCTCATTCACTTAATATCTCGACTCCCTTATTTGTATTGTTGTTGAGTCACTCAGTTGTGTCCAACTCTTTGTGATCCCATGAACTGTAGCCCTCCAGGCTCCTCTGTCCATGGGATTTTCCAGGCAAGAATACTGGAGTGGTTTGCCATTTCCTTCTCCAGAGGATCTTCCCAACCAAGGGATGGAACCCACATCTCCTACAGTGGCAGGTGGATTCTTTACCACTGAGCCACCAGGGAAACCTGAGTCCCTTCCTTACCCAGATTAAATTCTGTAGTTAATGATTATAATCAGTTGCTTGCATAGTCTCTCAATTTTCTTAACACTCTTCTTTCAATGCTTTGAATTTGCTTGATAATGAAATTTCATGAATGTAGTTAAATTCAACTCTCTGCCTTCCCAGTCTCTGTCTTTTTTAGCTGATTACCTTTGTTTCTACTACATTCAGACACTGAATTTAGTAGAGCCTCACTCCCATATATAACCAACTACCATACTCTGCACGCATATACTTTCCCATTCCTTCTCTTACCATACATTAGAATTTCTCAGCGTTGGCATTATTAATGTTTTAGACTGGATAATACTTTGTTGTGGGAGCTGTATTCTGCATTGTCAGGTGTTTAGCAGCATCCCTGGCCTTTACCCACTAACTGCTAGTCAACACCCCCCCCACCACCACCCATCAAAAATATATCAAGGCATTGCCAAATGTTCTCTGGCAAGGAAAAGCAGATAAGCGGATTGTCTCTCTCTCTGAGAGTCACTGTCACAGATGAATATTTTTAGTCCCATCTAAAGCCAATTCCTCCTTTGTTCTCTCATCCCCATTTATTTAGTTAAGGATGTGGCTCCAAAAGTTTGATTCACACTTCTCTTTCATATGTCATCTATTTGTCACTCTCAGTTGTATAAACATGAAAACATGCATATTTCTATTTGAAGAAAAAAGGAGGGAAAAGATTATTACAATTCCAATTTCCTCTTATCTATCTCTCTATTTTTTACTTTTTTCTCTACTTTGGAGCTGTCAAAGAAAAAGAAGAAACTCATAGACAAACTCATAGCAATGGATGTGTAAAAATGTCCAACTTTTCAGAAGAATTGGATCACAGGAAAAAAAGAGCAAATTTTATTGTTCAAAATTTAGATTATAAACAATTCTTTTTGGATAATGTTTGGGTCAGTTTTGTTTTGCAAATAGATTTTCCTGTTTCTAATAGGGGGAAAAACAAATTGTTTCTAACTTTAATGGCTTATCTCACTGTAAAAAAAGTTCAGGAATCCTTCTTGGCCATGGCTATCTTGTAATGCAAAGTTTTCAGGAATGCAAAACCTTTCCATAATATGTGGCATGCTAACTTAATCAATGTGTTTGAGATTGATGAAAAGATGTAATTTTTTTTCTTTATTCAAAATAAAGCTTCTTCAGAGCTGTCTATATTCACTGCATCTAATTCCTCTCCTTTCTTAGACTCATTGCAATCTGGCTTTTGTTCCTACCAGTCCACTTAAATGACTTTTATTTAGTCACTGACAACATCAACAAGGCTCAATTCATCTGTCAGTCTTCTTACTACATCCACTAGAAGCAGCATTGGGCACAGTAGATCCTCTGTGATACATTTTCTTTACATGGCTTCATTTTATCAAATTTACTAGAGTTGCTTCTACTTTTTAGGGTGCTGTCAGATTCTTTTGCAAGCTATGCCTCATTTTCCTTAGATATTAAAGTATACCAGGACTTATCACATACTGTTTTTTTCTATCTGTACTTATTATCCTGGTGATCTCAAATGTGAATTTTAATTTCAACTGTTAGCCTGTGACTCCCAAATGTATTTCTATAACATAAATCTCTCTCAAAACCTCCAGATATGTGTATCCAACTCTTTTCTTGACACCTCTATTTGAACATCTAATATGTTACTTAAAGTTATTACATCTAAAACCAAACTTGATTTTTACCACTCCACCTACAGTCTTCCCAATTGCAGTTATTGGAATTATAACTCTTTCTATTATTCAGTAGAAAACCTGTAGTCATCCTTAACAATTCTTCTTCAAATATATCGAATACTACTAAAATCTCTCCAGAAACTAGCCACATCTTACAACCTTCACTACTATTATCAGCTGGTTGAACCTGCATAGTCACTCTCTTGGATTGTGTCAATGGCCATCTGTTAAAGCGTGGTGTTAGTCACTCAGTCATGTCTGACTCTTTGCAACCCCATGGACTGTAGCCTGCCAGGCTCCTCTGTCCATGAAATTCTTCAGGCAAGAATACTGGAGTGGGTTGCCATTTCCTTCTCCAGGAGAACTTTCTGACCCAGGGATTGAACCCAGGTGTCCTGCATTACAGGCAGATTCTTTATCATCTGAGCCACCAGGGAAGCATAGATGGTATTATTTTTATTTCTAATCATCCACATATTTATTGCCCTTTTACCTAAAAGAAGTATTCAGATATATTTCCATATAACATGCAGTCAGGGCCAACTTCATGGGTTTTAATCTTCATTTGGTTTAATGCCCCACTATCTCTATCTTAAAATGCAAAATAATTTTTGAGCAAGAAATCTCACATTTTAATTTCACACTGGAGTCTTCAATTTATGTAGCCATTGTTGCTCATTGTGTCACTACTTATAGAAAAAGCACGGCTAATGTAATGCATTGGAATATCAGATGGTATTCCCGGGAGAAGTTTAAAGAGCTATTCTATAGTATTGCCATGTATTTTTTTTCCTCTGCAATGAGAATTGCATGCCCCAGGTATGTAAAACTTCTTTATCCTAGATGTTAAAATGAACAAGACTTAGGAAACAGAGGCATAGCTGATTCTAGCCAATATGTAACATGTGAGCAATAAGTGTTGCTGAAGTTAAAAAAAAATAGCATATTGAGTTGTCTCACTTTAAAATTAGGCTGGCCAACCTTTGTAAGGCCCATAATTAAACATTTTCCTATTCCACTCACTCTCCTTTTCCCAGATGAAAATCTTTTATATTTTGCTTTTTTTTTAACATCCAACTTTTTAATCTTTTATTCTCTTGCTGAAACTCTTCTTTTCAAATTCCCTTTAAAAAACAGATCTCAGAAAACTTCCACAAGGTCCCACAATTATGAACAACAACCTCCTGCATTTTTGCCCAAATACTGTTCCAAATACTCTCCACATTTATATTGAAGGCTATTTTCTTCCAGTGGATGTTATCTTGCTTATTCAAAACATCATAGTGACAACCTTCCCCATCTGCAAAAACTAAAATTTTCAGTCTCTGGAGGATAATTTTTGTCAGCATACACAAAAATCACAATTCTCCCATTTTACAAAAGAAAAAATAACTTAAAACTTCAACCAGTTACTGTATCAGTTATCTCCTCTTCTTTATAACAAGGCCCCTCAGGCAGGTTGTCTAACCTTGCTGTTTCCAACTCCTTTCCAGTTGGAATTTTCTTTTACTGCTACACTCTTCTACTTTTCACAAACCACCAATGACCTCCATATTGCTCTATACAATGGTTGACCCTCAAACCATAATGGATTTCACTTCCCATCAGCATTTGACACAGTTAGTATTCCTCTTGGAAATACTCTCTGCAGGTGGCTTCCAGCACACCATGTTCTGCTATTTTTCTCCTGCTTAACCACTCTATTTCAAGCTTCTTTCTTGTTTTCTATTGCTCAAACCTTTGACTTTCCTGTCTGTACATGATCTTGGTAATTTCAGGTAGTCTTATGAACTAAATATCATCTTTATTCTAGTGCATCTCTTACTTATAAATCAAGATCTTATTTCACTTTTTGACTCCAGATTCACACACCCAACTTCTTTCTTTCCATCCCTCATTGGATTTTTAGTATGTATTTTTATTTTAATAAGTCCTAAATTAAGTATCTGACCTTCCCTTTCCTGCTTTCAAACCTGTCTATCATGTAGTTTTTCTTATTGTAGTTAATGGTAATTCTATTCTTCAGATTGCTCAGGGAAAAACCATATAGTTACACTTGAGGTCTTCCATTTTCTTACCCCCATAATCAATTCTTTAACAAATCATTTTAGTTATTTCTTCAAAATCTATCAAAAAATCTGCCCTCTTTTTTATTCCCTTCACTACAAACATGATGGACTAAATTACTAGTATATCTATATAGTATTATTAACATGGCCTTCTAATTGATCCACCTGTTAATGGATTTACAACTTTAGAATATAATCTTATCAAAGTAGGCTCTGTGATTCTTTAAAAATGTAACTCAGATCATTTCATGCCTTGCTTCAAAGCTCCCCAGTCATTTACAGCTGAAGTAATGTCAAACCCTTCAGTTCAGTTCAGTTCAGTCACTCAGTCATGTCCAACTCTTTGGGACCCCATGAATCACAGCACGCCAGGCCTCCCTATCCATCACCAACTCCCGGAGTTCATTCAGACTCACGTCCATCGAGTCAGTGATGCCATCCAGCCATCTCATCCTCTGTCATCCCCTTCTCCTCCTGCCCCCAATCCCTCCCAGCATCAGAGTCTTTTCCAATGAGTCAACTCTTCACATGAGGTGGCCAAACCCTTAGATGGCATTTAAAAAGCTCTACAGTTTTTAGCCCTCTCTTATCTCCTGTTTTTTGCCCTTGCTCACTTGTTCTCAACGTTGTTGGCTATCTTGTTTCTCTTGAAACGCACCAGATTTGCATTTTCCTGACGGATTTTACATGAGATCATCTCTGCCTAAAGTGTGTTATTTTCATACATCCTCACAGGACTGCTTCACTTTCTGTAGCTTTCAACTTAAGGAACAGGTTTATTGTGAACCTGTGAGTAATGCTCTCTAAAACTACACCATTTTCTGGTATTTCCTATCCACTTTGATAACTTTTCTTAGTAGTAGTTACCACTTTATGACCTATTGTGTTACTGTATATAATATTAACTTAAATAGCAGGAAAATTTCAGGAAATCAGGGCATTTTGTCCATTATATTTAATGTTTTGTCTCCAGTAGTACTAATCTGTAATGGCATCTAACAGACCCTGAGATATATAAATATGAGTACAAAATATACAAGTATAATAAATGAGTGCTTGAAAAAATAATAGAGACTATAAATAAGGAATTCCAACATAAAGAATTGGGATATCCCCCCCTACACACAGACACACTCACACAAACACACACATGTTGTGCTTGGGAATGGCACCAGGGAATGGCAACCAACTCCAGTATTCTTATAAGAGCCAGGAAAATTCCATGGACAGAGGAGCCAAGTGGGCTACAGTGTATGGGGTCATAAAAAAATCAGACATGACTGAGCACACACACACACACACACACACACACATTCATAAATTTACTAGGAAAGTGACATCAGCAACACAGAGGACTAGAAAGATCAGGGACTTTGTTTCTTCAGGGAAACATTAACAGAGACTGACTAAAAACATTTACAGGAGCTCTGGAAATGAGCCGAACTTCAGCAACCAAGCGGATGTTTCATTAAGAAGACAACAACAACAAAAAAAATGCATTTGAAAGGAAATTTGAGGGTGTTTTTACTCACTTGCCCCACCTCCTCTTAGGTACAATGTGACTTTGGTGTGGTCTGTAAGAAGTGGCAGCTCTGTACTCAGTTACTTTCTGTGAATCAGAGAGAGCAGAACAGACCTAATTTACAACATTGTAATGAATCTGGTAGCTGTCTAAGTGAAGCAGAGGTAAGGGAGTAGGCCACAACCTTTTAAAGAATGACATAGTCATCAGTTCAGTTCAGTTCAGTCACTCAGTCATGTCTGACTCTTTGCAACCCCATGAATCACAGCACGCCAGGCCTCCCTGTCCATCACCAACTCCCAGAGTTCACCCAAACCCACATGCATCGAGTCAGTGATGCCATCCAGCCATCTCATCCTCTGTCATCCCCTTCTTCTCCTGCCCCCAATCCCTCCCAGCATCAGGGTCTTTTCCAATGAGTCAATTCTTTGCATGAGGTGGCCAAAGTATTGGAGTTTCAGCTTCAGCATCAGTCCTTCCAATGAATATTCAGGATGAATGTTTAGGATGAACTGGTTGGATTTCCTTGCAGTCCAAGAGTCTTTTCCAACTCCAAGAGTCTTTTCCAACTCCACAATTCAAAAGCACCAATTCTTCAGTACAGCTTTCTTTATAGTCCAACTCTCACATCCACACATGACAACTGGAAAAAACATAGCTTTGACTAGATGGACCTTTATTGGCAAAGTATTGTCTCTGCTTTTAAATATACTGTCTAGTCTGGTCATAAATTTTCCTCCAAGGAGCAAGCATTTTTTAATTTCATGATTTTGGAGCCCCCCCCCCCAAATAAAGACCCACTGTTTCCATTGTTTCCCCATCTATTTGTGATGAAGTGATGGGACTGGATGCCATGATCTTAGTTTTATGAATGTTTGTGTTTTAAGCCATTTTTTTTTTCACTCTGCTCTTTCACTTTCACCAAGAGGCTCTTTAGTTCTTCTTTGCTTTCTGCCATAAAGGTGGTGTCATCTGCATATCTGAGGTTATTGATATTTCTTCCAGCAATCTTGATTCCAACTTGTGCTTCATCCAGCCTGGCATTTCACATGATGTACTCTGCATGTAAGTTAAATAAGAAAGGTGACAATATACAGCCTTGACATACTCCTTTCCCAATTTGGAACCAGTCTGTTGTTCCATGTCCAGTTCTAACTGTTGCTTCTTGACCTGCATACAGATTTATCAGGAGGCAGGTCAGGTGGTCTGGTATTCCCATTTCTTTCAAAATTTTCTACCATTTGGTGTGATCAACAAAGTCAAAGGCTTTGGAGTAGTCAATAAAGCAGAAGTATATGTTTTTCTGGAACTCTTTTGCTTTTTTGATGATCCAACGGAGGTTGACAATTTGATCTCTGGTTCCTCTGCCTTCTCTAAAGCTAACTTGAACATCTGGAAGTTCACGGTTTGTGTGCTATTAAAACCTGGCTTGGAGAATTTTGAGCATTACTTTGCTAGTGTGTTAAATGAATGCAATTGTGTGGTACTTTGAACATCCTTTGACATTGCCTTTCTTTGGGAATGGAATAAAAACTGACCTTTCCACTGCTGTGGCCACTGCTGAGTTTTCCAAATTTGCAGGCGTATTAAATGCAGTGCTTTAGCAGCAGCATTTTAGTATTTGAAATAGCTCAACTGGAATGCCTTACCTCCACTATCTTCGTTCGGAGTGAGGCTTTGCTTATAGTAATGCTTTGTTGGTAGTGAGTCCATTCCAAGACAGACGGATGATGGTGGACAGTTCTGCTAAAATGTGGTCCACTGGAGAAGGGAATGGCAAACCACTTCAGTATTCTTGCCTCGAGAACCCCATGAACGGTATGAAAAGACAAAGATAGGACACTGAAAGATGAACTCCCAGGTTGGTAGGTGCCCAGTATGCTACTGGAGAACAGTGGAAAAATAACTTCAAAAAGAATGGAAAAAAAAAAAAAAAGGCTCTTGAGGCTTTAAAAAGCCTATAGATTAACAAATGCCTGAGGAAAGAGATTACTGATTGAAGGATGCAATATAAAAGCTAAGGAAACTAGCAGATGCAAGGGATGGAAATAACACACTGAAAAGCAGAAGAATGGGAAACAAATACATAGACAGGCCTAGGGAAAATATTTGCACAGAAAAGTACTAAGAGAACCATAGGTGTTAATCCCAAACTGATTCTGACTCTCAAATATGTCCTGCTAATTAGTGAAAATCTTCTCTGTCATAGAGCCACCTTTAAAAATGGGAGAGGTAGCTGATTTTTCAATTCCCAATTTCCAATGAAAGTTTATAAAGCACACAAACAGGAAAATATGAATATTCAAAAGAACAAATATATTTCCAGAAACTATTCTTGAAAAAGATAGAAACTGAGGTTACTAGACAAAGATCTTGAATATGTTGAGAAAGCTAAATGAAAATATAGACAAATAACTAGAAATAGAGGGAAACTACCTCAACATAATAAAGGCAATATATGTAAAATCCATAACTGACACTATTGTTGTTTGTTTTTTTGTTCAGTCGCTAAGTTGTGCCTGACTCTTTGTGACCCCATGGACTACAGCATGACAGGCTCCCCTCTACTATCTTCTGGAGTTTGTTCATATCCATGTCTATTGAGTTGGTGATGCTATCTAACCGTCTCATCCTCTGTTGCCCCCTTCACCTCCTGCCCTCAATCTTTCCCAGCATCAGGGTATTTTCCAATTAGTCAGCTCTTTGCATCAGGTGACCAAAGTATTGGAGCTTCAGCTTCAGCATCAGTCCTTACCATGAATATTCAGGGTTGACTTCCTTTAGGATTGGCTGGTTTGGTCTCCTTATAGTTCAAGGGACACTCAACTCAATGGTAAAAACTGTACTTTTTTTTCCTCTAAGATTAGGAACAATACCATGGTGTTGATTTTCATCCTTTCTAGTACCATAATATTGGAACTCCTAGTCAGAACAATTAGGATAGGAAAATAACAAATTGGAAAAGAGGAAGTAAAATTATATGCATTTCCAGGAATAATTTTATGTAGAAAACCCTAAACCCTAAAGATTTTGGACACATACACATGCAAAGAAATGTTTAGAACTAAGAATTCAAAAGCTGTAAGTTACAAAAACAATGTTCAAGAAACAATCTGAAAAAATTAGTATTTTCAATCACAAGTAACAAATTACTTAGTAATAAACTTAAGAAGGTCAAAGACTTGCACAAGGTAAGTTATAAATCATTGCTGAAAGAAAGAAAGACAGTACGTATATACCTAAAGACATATTGTGTTTATAGCTTGGAAGATATAATCTTGTAAAGATGTCAATAATACTCAAAGCTGTCTATTCTTACCAAAATCCCCATTTTTTTTTTTCTAAATTAATGTGGAATCTCAAGGAACCTCAAACAGCTAAAACAATCTTTCTGTTACCCTTAAGAAGGTCAAAGACTTGCACAAGGTAAGTTATAAATCATTGCTGAAAGAAAGAAAGACAGTACGTATATACCTAAAGACATATTGTGTTTATAGCTTGGAAGATATAATCTTGTAAAGATGTCAATAATACTCAAAGCTGTCTATTCTTACCAAAATCCCCATTTTTTTTTTTCTAAATTAATGTGGAATCTCAAGGAACCTCAAACAGCTAAAACAATCTTGAAAAAGAAGAACAAAGTTGATCTCATGTTTCCTGATTTCATAATATACAATAAACCACAGAAATTTGCTGGGGTCCAGCCCTGGTGGATCCAGGGAAATCGAAGCAGGGACGGCGTTGGTGAGGAAAAAATTATTTATTTAGAAATATAAAGAGAGATTAGGAAGGAATAGTGTAGTAGGAAAATTAGTGGAGAAAAGAGGCTGAATAACTTGGTTTACGTGGAAAACCAATAAAGTTCCAAGACAAGGAACTTGCACCGTCTACATAGGCCACCAGCACCCGCTTGAATAGCAGAGGGTGCCCCACCTTGAGTTCCCGCTCGCGTGGGTCTTAGAAGCTAGGGCAAATAAGTAGACTTGGTGAGTCTCCGTGTTCCAAGGGATCAGCCTGAAAAGGAGAGGAAGGGAGAGGGAGAAAGGGAGAGAGAGAGTCAACATGGGGGAAGCCAGATCTCCAAAAAACCAGTTTGATAAGCTGGTCTGAGAAACTGGTCCATCCTTTATTGTCTGGGAAAGCTTTTTATACTTTTGGTTGTACATAGAGATCAATGGATAATACAAAGTTATGCAGCATAAGCAGCCCTGACTCTTATCGAGACCAGGCTTTCTCTCTGCATACCTAGCTGTATACACAAGTCTTAGGTGATTTACAGCATTTTCTGGCCAGGAGGCCTATTAACATTTTAGGGCCCTTTTCTGATAAGGGTCTGTCAACCAGAAAACTTATTTGCCTTAAAAGTGTTGTTCTTTCCAAAGTCTGGTACCACTCTCAGAAAGCATTAATTAAGGTTACATTTTTACATAGCAAGGACACAACTATTTGTAACAAAGAAAGAGGAGTACAGTGATTTATAACAAAGAGAAAGTTCACTAACTCAAAAGTCTAGTGTTGCTAACATCAAAACTACTATAGTCCTTTTTCTATATCCCAATTACATTGATTAATATCCTCCAGGTGCCTAAAAGATGAAAACTATGGAGGTCTGGCAGCAGTCATTGACTCAACAATGAAACCCATCACCAATATAATTCTTAGCTCTTTAGAAAAAGCTCTATATCTTTAAGATGTTTTAAGCTGCATGCCTCTCGTGGTTGGGGGGCTGTAAACAATGACAAGTTGTAAAAGTCCGGGGGAACCTGTCAGGCATGTTAGAGAGCCATCAGAGGGATTTGAGATGAGACACTCCTTTCATATGCAGGAGACCAGTTGGAGCTCTAAGTTGACTCTTTCCAGAGAAAGGTGGTTGGGGATAGCCACCTGTTATGTCAGAAGAGTGGAAAGCACAGTACAATAAAGCAGGCAGACTCTGGTTTTGGGGGTAGATGCTCAGGAAAATCCAGGGGTACTCCTGAGGGCTGATCTCAGCCTTTGCCTTTTGCTAGGCCCCCTTCCTCATGATCTTTGCCATTGGCGGGATTCCCCATGCTGGCTCCTGGCAGAAATTAATAGTGTAGTACTTGTATAAAAATAGAAATATATAACAACTGATAGGATACAGAGACTAGAAATAAACTATCACATATATGTTACAATTATTTATGAAAAATATACCAAGACTATTGCAGAATGATAATATTTTTCAGTATATAGCATCAGGAAAATTGTATACCCAAGTGCAAAAAAATAAAGTTGAATATTTAAGTAATACTAAATATGAAACTTTAATAATAGAAAAGTAAGAGATAAAATTATAAAACTTAGTAAAAGCATAGCAAGAAAACTTTATGCCATTGTGTTTGTCAATCATATCTTGGATTTGATAACACAAATACAAACATCTAAGAAAAGATAGATATTTTTTCTACATCAAAATTAAAACCTTGTGCATAAAGACACTATAAATAAAGTGAAAAGGCAACCCATGAAATGGGAGAAAATATTTGCAAATCTTACATGAGATAGGAGTTAATATCCATAATATATAAAGAACTCTAATGCAAAAACAGGCAGAGGAAACAGAGATCAAATTGCCAACATCCTCTGGATCATCAAAAAAGCAAGAGAGTTCCAGAAAAACATCTATTTCTACATTATTGACTATGCCAAAGTCTTTGACTGTATGGATCACAACAAACTGTGGAAAATTCTGAAAGAGATGGGAATACCAGACCACCTGACCTGCCCCTTGAGAAACCTATATGCAGGTCAGGAAGCAACAGTTAGAACTGGACATGGAACAACAGACTGGTTCCAAATAGGAAAAGGAGTACGTCAAGGCTGTATATTGTCACCCTGCTTATTTAACTTCTATGAAGAGTACATCATGAGAAACGCTGGACTGGAAGAAACACAAGCTGGAATCAAGATTGCTGGGAGAAATATCAATCACTTCATATATGCAGATGACACTACCTTTATGGCAGAAAGTGAAGAAAAACTAAAAAGCCTCTTGGTGAAAGTGGAGAGTGCAAAAGTTGGCTTAAAGCTCAACAATCAAAAAATGAAGGTCATGGCATCTTATCCCATCACTTCATGGGAAATAGATGGGAACACAGTGGAAACAGTGTCAGACTTTATTTTTGGGGAACTCCAAAATCACTGCAGGTGGTGACTGCAGCCATGAAATTAAAAGATGCTTACTCCTTGGAAGAAAAGTTATGACCAACCTAGATAGCATATTCAAAAGCAGAGACATTATTTTGCCAACAAAGGTCCGTCTAGTCAAGGCTATGGTTTTCCCAGTGGTCATGTATGGATGTGAGTGTTGGACTGTGAAGAAAGCTGAGCAGTGAAGAATTGATGCTTTTGAACTGTGGTGTTGGAGAAGACTCTTGAGAGTCCCTTGGACTGCAAGGAGTTCCAACCAGTCCATTCTAAAGGAGATCAGCCCTGGGCTTTCCTTGGAAGGAATGGCACTGAAGCTGAAACTCCAGTACTTTGGCCACCTCATGTGAAGAGTTGACTCATTGGAAAAGACTCGGATTCTGGGAGAGATTGGGGGCAGGAGAAGAAGGGGATGAGAGAGGATGAGATGGCTGGATGGCATCACTGACTCGACGGACGTGAGTCTGAATGAACTCTGGGAGTTGGTGTTGGACATGGAGGCCTGGCATGCTCGATTCATGGGGTTGCAGAGTCAGACATGACTGCTTGACTGAACTGAACTGAATGAAAAAACAATAAAACAGCCTATTTAGAGAATGGGCAAAAATATTAATAAATTTTTTTCTAGAGAAGATATTACAAAGGACAACAATCACACAAAAAGTGGTTAACATCACTAATCATTTGAGAAAGCTAATTAGAACCGTAATGAAATATCACTTCCTACCCATTAGGATGTAAAGTGAAGTTGCTCAGTTGCATCGGACTCTTTGTGACCCCATGGACAGTAGCCTACCAGGCTCCTCCGTCCATAGAATTTTCCAGGCAAGAGTATTGGAGTGAGTTATAGGATAGTTATGGACGTGAGTCTGAATGAACTCTGGGAGTTGGTGTTGGACATGGAGGCCTGGCATGCTCGATTCATGGGGTTGCAGAGTCAGACATGACTGCTTGACTGAACTGAACTGAATGAAAAAACAATAAAACAGCCTATTTAGAGAATGGGCAAAAATATTAATAAATTTTTTTCTAGAGAAGATATTACAAAGGACAACAATCACACAAAAAGTGGTTAACATCACTAATCATTTGAGAAAGCTAATTAGAACCGTAATGAAATATCACTTCCTACCCATTAGGATGTAAAGTGAAGTTGCTCAGTTGCATCGGACTCTTTGTGACCCCATGGACAGTAGCCTACCAGGCTCCTCCGTCCATAGAATTTTCCAGGCAAGAGTATTGGAGTGAGTTATAGGATAGTTATTATTAAAACCGAAACACAATAATAATAATATTTTAAAAATACAGAACATAACAAGCATCGGTGAGGACATGGAGAAATTAGGATCCTCATGCATTTTAAGTAGGAATTTGAGTTGCTGCAGCAGCTATGGAAAACTCTATGGCCCTTTCCCAGAAAAATTTAAAACAGAATTACCATATGATTCAGCACTTCAAAGAGACTTAAAGAAATATTTGTAAAGCCATGCTCAAAGAAGCACTATTTACAATATCCAAAACGTGGAAGCAAATCAAGTGTCCATCAACAGATGAGTGAATAAACAAATAACGCAGTACGTATATATACAATGGACTATTATTTATCTCTAAAAAGGAAAGACATCTTGTCACATACCTCAAAAGTGATTAGTCTTGAAACCATTATGCTAAGTGAAATTAAGCAGTCACAAAAGGACAAATGTAGCATGTTTCCATTTATATGAGATATCTTTAGTAGTTGAAACCTTAATTTTTCAGAGGAGAAGGGGATGACCCAGGATGAGATGGCTGGATGGCATCATGGACACGATGGATGTGAGTCTGAGTGAACTCCAGGAGATGGTGATGGACAGGGAGGCCTGGTGTGCTGCGATTCATGGGGTCACAAAGAGTCGGATATGACTGAGAGACTGAACTGAACTGAACTGTGAATTAGAGGAGTTAATTAACTTTTTAAAGTGTACACAGCAGATATAGCAGAATTAGTCTTCCATTTTGGATTAGACTTTATTTTCTGTGGAGTGTTTCCTGATTCCCTAAACCTAGATCAAGGACATCTCCCATACTAACCCACATCTAGCATTGTTATTTACCTTCTCACTTTGTATTTAATCACTTCCTTAATAAACTCTAAATTTTTTAAGGATAAGGGGAAGTCTTTTCTTATTTCACAATTAAATCCTCAGGTTTTATTTAAAATTCTCTTTCTACCCCCATGAGCCCTCCTCCTATTTCTCTGATTCTACCCCTATTATTAAAAACAGCCCTTTTATTTAGTTCTCACTATTATACAAGCACCATGCTGGGCTCTAATACATATTAACTCTTGTTGTTGCTGTTCAGTTGCTAAATCATGTCTGACAAACCCATAGACTATAGCACCTCATGCTCCTTCGTCCTTCACTGTCTCCTGGAGTTTGCTCAGATTCATGTCCATTAAGTCAGTGATGCTACCTAACCATCCCTTCCTCTGTCTCCTCCTTCTCCTTTGCCATCAATTTTCCCAGCATCAGGGTATTATCCTATGAGTTGGCACTTCACATCAGGTGGCCAACATATTGACTTCCACTTTTTCCCCTTCTATTATTAACTTTTTTACACTTCACAATGAGTCCTGTGAAATAGTACTATTTTTACCTTATAATGAAACAATAGGCCCATCCTTTAATTAGGGCTAATTGAGACATTAGCAGTCCTTAATGTCTGACCACAATGTTCTTGTGCATGCTCAAATAATCACTAGTTCTCTATCTGTCTTCTCTCTGATAAGAGTTCTGTAGGTGTCCTCTAAACACACCATAAAGACAGGTATCAGGCAAATTCTCTATGAATAGCAGCATATAAGGTACTTTCAAGGCCTTATTTCAACAAAATTGAAAATAGTACCTATGACTCCTCCTCTAGAAGATTCAAAATATATTCATATTTTTCCATTTTGTTTTGGAA
>SJYR01001190.1:902215-916148 GCA_006410655.1 Kobus ellipsiprymnus | reverse complement strand
CAGTTACTTCTTTTCTTCTTGTTCTTTTCCTGTTACTCTTTAAAAAAAAGTGTATAGGGTGATAATATATATAACATATTCAGTAAATGAAAATAATATTTCATTCTTTTGAATTGTGATTCATAGGATGTGTAATGGGAGACAAATATGGTTTAATTTGGTTTAATTAATAAAATATTAAAAGATTCACCATCATTGTTAATCATATAATTACACAAAGAACTAACAGCAAAAATTTGAAGATTTGAAACCCAAAGAATTTCCTTTATTGTATTCTGGCACACTGCAGAATTTGTGAGTTCTCATTTTAAAATGCTACATAAAAATTTTGCCTTTCAATTCAAACTTTAACATATATGTATAAGTATTGGGATGGGAAATAGATGGGGAAACAGTGGAAACAGTGTCAAAATTTATTTTTTTGGGCTCCAAAATCACTGCAGATTGTGACTGCAGCCATGAAATTAAAAGACGCTTGCTCCTTGGAAGAAAAGTTATGACCAACCTAGATAACATATTCAAAAGCAGAGACATTACTTTGCCGACTAAGGTCTGTCTAGTCAAGGCTATGGTTTTTCCTGTGGTCATGTATGGATGTGAGAGTTGGACTGTGAAGAAGGCTGAGCACCGAAGAATTGATGCTTTTGAACTGTGATGTTGGAGAAGACTCTTGAGAGTCCCTTGGACTGCAAGGAGATCCAACCAGTCCACTCTGAAGGAGATCAGCCCTGGGATGATTTCTTTGGAAGGAATGATGCTAAAGCACTTTGGCCACCTCATGCGAAGAGTTGACTCATTGCAAAAGACTCTGATGCTGAGATGGATTGGGGGCAGGAGGAGAGGGGACGAGAGAGGATGAGATGGCTGGATGGCATCACTGACTGGATGGACGTGAGTCTGTGTGAACTCCAGGATTTGGTGATGGACAGGGAGGCCTGGCGTGTTGCGATTCATGGCGTCGCAAAGAGTCGGACACGACTGAACGACTGAACTGAACTGAACTGATAGAATATTAATGGATATGAGAAAGAATAGATAATTTTATGTTTACAATATCCTGCTCTGTTTCTTCTTTTCTATCCAGGGAAGAGTGACCCAAAATATTAAATACAAATCTTCGGACAAAGTACACACGCATGTTATCTCACTTTATGTGAATATTATTAGCTATGGGTGCATACAAGCATTTTGTTCTGATAGGGGAAAAAAAAACAAAAAGACCAGAGCATTTTCATATAGCAAAATCTTTTTCCAAATTCTTCAGTATAATCTCAGAAATTCTTGTTCAGCCACCTGTTAACTGACGTTTGGATGCTTATACTTAGAACTGTATGGACTTCAACATCTTATTTGATTTTGCAACCACTGCTGCTGACCCAGAAATGTTTGGTTATGTGACTTCTTGTGAAATGCTCAAATTGCACTGAGTAGGCCATGGAAATACATTGCTTTGAAGTACAGTGTTCTATAACTGAATACAGGACTTTAAGTAAATCATAGTTTGAATAAAAGTAAAATAGGTGAATTGGACCTTACAAAATTGGTTTAGTTTATTGCTGTATTTTGGATCTTAGAATTGAGGGGACCTAAAGGATCATTCAGCTTAACTTTATTATTTTACAAGGGTGGATTCTGAAAAACACTAAGGAAAGTGATTTTGCTAAGACTCACAGATACTTGCAATCTGCTCTAAAAATCTTTGTAACATGATGCCTATTCTAGGAATATGCCCTTGTTAAGGAGTAATACTGATTAGTTAACAACATGAACAATACCTGAAGCTAAGTTAGGTTCACATTCTAGCTCTGAAACTTAATTGACCTCTAGCAATTAGCAATCAAACTTCTAAGCCTCAGTTTATTCATCTGTAAAATGTGTGCTGAAACCGCACTATCCTCTTTTAAGATACAAATGAGATAATGCATATAAATACTCAGCAGTAACAGGCACATGTTACACACTCAGGAAAGGCTAGTTATTTTTGTGAACCTTATGGGTTCTGTTTAATAAATATTTTATCTTTACTTATTTTAGTTATTAGTGTCTATACCCAGAAATATTAAGGTGAGGCAAAGGTGTGTTTAAGAAGATAAAAATGCATAGTTATTTATTGGTTTGATTACAAAACATAAGCATCATTATTATATGTTTATATATATACACCTGCTTATGAATTAAAAGAACAATATCATATCCTTTGGGCAACATCTAATTCTTTTTGTTATGAAAAATTTTAAAAACCCTCCAATTGCAGGAATGTATAAGGAGTAGTGGTGAATGCTGAATTACAAACATTAAAGACATAGGTGTAGCTTTTGAAAACTGAAAGTAATCTAGTTTAAAATGGGAGATAAACAGTGCAACAATTAATACATTTCAGGCATGCCTCTTTGCACTCTTATGTTGCTAGAAGGAAGGAAATATGTAATGAACTTTATAGTTTGTGACCCTGATACTGATATTGAACTGACAATTACGAAAGGCAGCTTGAGGGGATGGAGTGATGCATTGGCTTTGAAACTAGGGCATCTGTTCTGCTTCTAGTACCCGTACTGTTTAAGCAAATATCAAGGGTCTAACAGCTTGATATGTATTCATGGCCCAGAACCCTTCAATTATACCATGTGTCATGACATTGATGCAAATACTATCCTCAACCATTTGAGGGGAAAAAAAGTTAAAAAAAAATATACTATTGTGGGAGTGCATTAACCTGCTCTCAGCTACTCAGCACGAGACAATATAAGTGTGCTTCAGTTAAAGATGACACAAACCTTTGCCTTTGAGCTAAAAGGGCTATTAAGTTAAACACAGCTCTCATGAAAAAGGTATTTATTGTTGATTTGAAGACTATTACTATGTCATTACGTTCAGTTAATGAATTTTGTTATTTTAATAATAACTTGGAAGTGTAAAATTATTTTCTGCAGTTTCTGAACTTTAGAAAAGCAACATATCAAACTTTTGAGTTGCCTCAGTGTATTCTGATTGCTCTAAGTTTATGCTTCTTCATAATACAATATCTTCATTTGATACATCTGGAAATGAGAAAGGACTTGCTCAAAGGTCATAACCAGAAGGAAGGAGCTGTATTTGCTCTCCTGTGAATGCCAGCTTGCTTAAAGTGTACTTTGCTCTCAACTTCTAGGCTTATGATTATGTTTATTAATAACTCTTTAAAACATAAACTCTTAAAAAAGTCAAATAAACACTTCCCAAAACAGCTGTGCCCTAATAGTAGACTGATTAATTTTTGATTCTCTTTAACATAACTAACTAAGACAACTTGGCTCCATTTCAGCTGAAAATGCATTTCTTCTAACACTAAGTTGGCATTTATCTAATGACTGTAATGAAGGCAAATGTTACACGTTAATATTTCTGTAAAACTGGAAGGAGCTAAAGAAAATCAAAGGCACTTTTTATTTACTTTAAGGAAACAAAATTGTTCTGAAGGCTTCCATGGAGCTTTAAAATGATTCAATTCTATTGTCTGTGTTTTACTATTGTAATGGCTTATGTAGGAATAACTCTCGGTCTGATAGAACAAAAGCAGAGGGGAGTTGCCATATTGTAAGAGGCCATTGTCCCATCTGGTCTGATTCCTGCCTGTAGCCAACTAATTTTCTTTTACATCAAGCCTATATTACAATCCTATGACTTTTGCTGGGCTTCAATTCCCTATGATCCAATTTTCCTACACAGGTGGTGGTAGGAATTGGAAATTCACCAATGGAAAAACTAGTTTGTGCCACCAGAAATAAAAATTTTTGTTTAATAATTCTAGGATGTAGAAGAGGTAGATAGTTGTTGGTTGGGAACAAAATTTGATATCCACCATGTACTATTACTTTCTGTTAATAATGTAGTAAAGTGTGTTGGCACATTAATTTCTGGGCATTACTCATCACTGATATGGTGTTTAACTAAAAAAAATTCATCTAAGATAAAAAATTTAAAACCTAATTCACATTCTATAATTTTGCATAAAAATTATTAGTGAGCCAACATCAACTTCATATATCGAAAATTTTTCTGAAATATGTTTACTTAAAATCACTTGCAACTAATGCTTCTCTAAATAATTTTTGGAGATGTTATACAAGGACCGTATGGTTCATAAGATCAATTACAATTATGAATTTGGAGACTGTGTATCTGTAATTCTCTAGGCTTTTAATTTTCTTATCTGTAAATGAGTGAATTGCACTAGATTTTTTTAAGTGACCTTATACAGAAAGACCCTAGACTGTATCTCCTCCCACTTATTATAAGCATGAAATTCATGATTGTTATATAGTACTTTTGTTTTCTTTCATCCCATTAGATTTATTTTTTCCCTCTGTCAAAGGCTAAAATAAATTTACTTCTTTTCAACCTATCGTGTTATAGTTTTTATACTAATTTATTATTGAATTCTTGAGAAGATCCTCTATAGTTGAGAGTTATTCTACAATTTATGGTTTAGTGGTGTCAAAGTCCAAAGCATTTACTCTCATCCTACTTAGTCAAATGAATCATAAAGACTTGGTGTTAATATCTTTACTTTTTATAGTCAACTGAAAAAGTACACAACCTGAGAGTTGTGAATTAAGTTTTATTTGGGGCAATATGAGTACTGCAGCCCGGGAGACAGCACCTCAGATAGCTCTGGGAAAGTGTTTCAAAGAGGAAGGGAGAAAAGATGGTATATATGTGATCTGGTAAAGAGGGGGTACATGCAATCAAGCAAGTACATGTAATCAAGCACATATTTTTGTAGAAAGTTTCTACTGGGCTCATGAAGCTTCTGCTAGTGACAAGAAACAATTGTCACCATAAAGGATTTTAGTGTTTTAGTGTTTTTCTAGATATGAGGATAGAGCATTGGCCTCGTAAAATCAGCTCCTGAGAATATCTAATTATCTTAAGCCCTGTTCTGCCAGTTTTCCTGGAGCACAGAGTGCCTCATTTCTGCTCTCAACCCTGAACTCCTTCAGGAGGTGTTGGAGGTCAGCAGCTGCAGTGACATATGATTTAATCTCTGTAGAGGTAGATGGCAAGCACCATGGCAAGTGCCAATTTGTGGTTGACATTACACATAGCCCTCTAAATCTCATCTTTTCCATATAAAAAATGGGATAAGTATATATGACACACAGTGCAGCTGTGAAATGAGATAATGCACTTTAAGGTCTTGTATAATGCTCAAAACATTTGTTTTTCAATATTGTGAGCATTAATATCTGAGCATTATCTTTACTAAGCACATAATTTTAATTTATTTCCCCAAATATAAATTTCTCTATCCGAAGAAAAATAAATACTGGTGTAGTAATTATATTATTTACTGAGCTCAAAAACTGTTTTTGATGCACTCAAGTCCATATTCTTGGAGTCTCTGTTACTTAAGCTGGATATAGTTTTATGGGTAATTTAGTGTGTAATATCTTAATTTATTTGAATTGATATTTTGGTATTTATACTAATATGTGAGTGAATTTACTCTTCAGTTCTAACTCAGCTGGTAAAGAATCCACCTGCAATGCAGGAGACCCTCATTTGATTCCTGGGTCAGGAAGATCCGCTGGAGAAGGGATAAGCTACCCACTCCAGTATTCTTGGGCTTTCCTTGTGGCTCAGCTGGTAAAGAATCCACCTGCAATGTGAGAGACCTGGGTTCAATCCCTGGATTGGGAAGATCCCCTGGAGAAAGGTAAGGCTGCAGACTCCAGTATTCTGGCCTAGAGAATTCCATGGACTGAATAGGCCATGGGGTCGCAAAGAGCCAGACAAGACTGAGCCACTTTCACTTTCTTTCTCTTTTTGAAAGAGTTTTCAATATGAGGGTATGTGTGCTTCATATTGTTATTTGCCAGTAAAATGTGAATATTCTAGATTCTCAAAGATAAATTTTATTCAACATTTGCATGCCTTTCCTAAAGAAGCTAATGGATAAAAGGAAAAGTAATATGTTTGTTCATTCATCATCCATCCATCTATTTATTTTTAGTTTCTCTGCCATATGCCTTAGTGAATAAACCTTTTCCATTTTTGAATTTCCTGTAGCTTATTTTCACCGTTGCCAGTTTCTTCATAAATTCAGGTCAAATTCATTCTCTAGGAAGTCTCTCTTGTCTCTTCTAATTGACATGATTTTATCTTTCTTTGAGTATGCAAAGCCTATAACATATAGATTTGCCTGGTAATTTGTTATATATTGTCTTTTAATATCTTCTGAATTGATATTAATCTACTGTATGGTTATTTGTTTTCAAACATGTATGTTCAATTTCTATAATTTAAATTCTAAAATTCTTAAAATTACAAGCTATAAATTATGCTTTTTATATTCTTTCACTTGTAGAAACACAATAATTATTTTGTGATTAGTTAATTCTATAAGCAAAGACTACATATGTAGACAAACCCATTAGTGTCACAACTGAAAGCACTAACTCTATTAAATAAAGACTCACTACAGACTGGGACTTAATACTTCCCAGGCATATAGATTCATTGCTTAATGAGTTTGCCAGAAAATGCCAGATTCTACCTTCTTGCTAGTAGAGAAGGAACAAAATAAATACCTGTCCTAAGCATGACTTAAGGAAGCATGATTTATTACTAGAAAGCTTAGTTTACCTCTAGGAAAAAAATATTCATGAGCTTGTTTAAATCTCTGTTTAAATACTAATAACTACTCTAAAACATGTTTTAAATCAAAAAAATCTTCTTTTAGCCTAAATTTGACTTTGCAGACTGTGTCTCATTTCTTTGTACCTATCTTCATATTTTTCAGCAGCTGCTGGAATCTCTAGGGAGTATCTCTCCATGGATACAGAGCCAGACAGCCCAAGTCTCTTCTCTGTTCTTGAGTTCCTGTTTTCAAGTAATGATTTGGATAAACTAGAGACCAGTTTTCTTTCGTGCAGCTCTGGCAGCTGAAATTAATTCTCCAAAGACTCCACTTTGGAGGCAAGCAGATGGTACACATGCACGTGTTTTAGTTTTGATTGTACCAGTTCTGAATAATTTAAAGTTCCAAATCTCTATAAAACTACTGTATTCCCATTTCCCAAAGCAATTTTTTTTTTTTCCTTTGGCCTCAGAAATTCCTTCCTTATATTTTGACATTTGGCTGAAACTTCATTCATTTTGTACCGGCTTCATTGTCACACACCTCCTGCTGTTCTTTGTTACAATTTTAGATAAGTATGGCTTTAGAAAAGTAAGATGCTTTTAGAAACTATTTTTTTGCTGGTGATTTTCCCCTTACCATTTGCAAAGCATTTTGTATACATAAACAGCACATTAGCCAAATGATGTTGTTATCACAGTTCCTGTTGGTCTGCGCTTGGCTCTCGCTTTAGAATTACCCCAAATAGGTTTGCAGAGTTTTATGGTTGCATTATGAGGCACTCAATAATATGTATGAACTTAGGTATTTTTCCCCCCTGATATTTTCTTTGAGAAACAGCTTGTCCTATCTCTTTTGAAGATTCACTGTTGTTTCAGTACAACATGGTAAGAAAGGAATGGTCACAAAGATCTCTAGGTAGGTTTCTCCATCTTGCCAAATGTAGTCCAAATTTTTCTGTAAGGTCTAGTGGTTTGTGAAGTTAATGGGGGCTGTGAGGTATGCATGTATGCACACTTACACGTGCATGTGCACACACACTGATAGCTACCCAACTCAATCAGAAAGCTCTGCTACTGTAGGCACTATAGCTATGATTCAATTCTGGATGTGTTTCACTAAGTTTTACTGTCAGTGCCATCTTCTCTTACTATGGCTAATGCACAAGCATATCTATGAAATAGAATGTGATATATTAGCAAGTCAAGAAATTTAACCATATATTCAGGTAAAAATAAAGAACAGTGCTAACTACAATATATAATTAGCCTTTACCAAGTGATGTTTATATATTGTTTTGTGGTTCATTCAACCCTTACAAAAATTTCATAATTTTTGAGTACCATATTGTGAATGCAGAACTTAAGCCTCAGAAAGACTTAGTGGCTTGAGTATAAACAATGCTGCATTGAAATAAGGATACTAACTCCAGGTGCTCTGATATCAAATTCTATTTTTTTTTCCCACAGAAAATGGAACAAAATAAAAAGCATAGCATTTATAGAACACCCAAACAGATTTTTTCCAGAATAACTTTACATCATTATAGAAATGTCACTAGATACAAAACACAATATTCAGTTCAGTTCAGTTCATGTCAATCGTTCAGTCATGTCCAACTGTTTGACTCCTTGGACTGCAGCACGCAGGCCTTCTTGTCCATTACCAATTGCCGGAGTTTACTCAAACTCATGAGTTGGTGATGCCGTCCAACTATCTCATCCTCTGTCATCCCCTTCTCCTCTTGCTTTCAATCTTTCCAAGCATCAGGGTGTTTTCAAATGAGTCTGTTCTTCACATAAGGTGGACAAAGTATTGGAGTTTCAGCTTCAACATCAGTCCTTCCAATGAACATTCAGGACTGATTTCCTTTAGGATTGACTATTGGATCTCCTTGCAGTCCAAGAGTCTTCTCCAACACTACAGTTCAAAAGCATCAATTCTTTGGCACTCAGCTTTCTTTATAGTTCAACTCTCACATCCATATAAGACTTCTGGGAAAACCATAGCCTTGACTAGATGGACCTTTGTTGGCAAAGTAATGTCTCTGCTTTTTAATATGTTGTCTAGGTTGGTCATAACTTTTTGTTGTTGTTTCTTGTATATGAATTTTGGAAAACAGAAACTTAGAAAAACTGAAGAGAGCCTCAGAAATCTCATCTATTTGATAGAACACTTCCCTTCGGGACCATAAAAATTGCTATGCAGAATCAATAAATAAATAACTTTCAGTAGTGTTTCATCTCTTCTGATTTCAACCATCCAGGTGATGTGACTTCTACCACTTCCCTTGAGGGATAATTCCATAATCCAGCAATTTCAGTGTCAGGAAGTTTTTCATGTATTCCATCCAAAATGTCTTTTCTCAAACTTCATTCCATTTCTCATAGTTACACCACATCTGAGTACATCACTAAATGATTTCTTATTCCCAATGAGGGTTACCCTCTTAAATATTTGGTGGCCAGATATTTTCTACTTTTATCACTCACTTTCCCAAGAGTTACATATTTACTGCCAACAAACTTCCTTCTTCAGTCAGTCTCTTCATCAGTTTTAAATTGCCTTCATCAATTTTAAATTCTTCCCTGAACAGCTATTTTTTTTTTTTTTTTTTTTGCTAAATGGCTTGAAGTCAGGCATAGGAAGATTATGGCTTTTCACTACAAAGCTATATTCTAAACATATCATTCAAGACATTACCAACATCTATGATTTCCAGTTCAAACAAAATGCACAGCCAAATAATTAAAATAAATGACAATTAAATTTCACCTTAAAGTAAGCTTTAATTTGACACCTGTTAGATCCCTTCTCAAGAATACAATGAAGGGACTTTCCTGGAGGTTTAGTGGTTAAGACTGCATTCTCTGCAGGGGGCACTGACTTGTTCCTGATTTAGGAAACCATGACTCACTTGCTGTGTGCCACAGTCGATTAAACAACAACAGGGGGAAGAAAAAAAAGCAAGGCAGAAGCAGTGTGATAAAAATCTAAAAATCCCCTAACTATTAGCATAATGTATATTTAAAAGGATGCCTTTTCTTCTGGTGAGAGACAGAATATTTTTGCGTCTACAAAAGTGGAAGTTTACTGTTAAGATAAATAGATGAATTGGTGACTTGTTAGAGGGACAAGGGGATGTGACTGTCCAGTTCAACTAAGTCGGTTAATCACGTCCAACTCTTTTTGACACCTTGGATTGCAGCATGCCAGGCCTCCCTGTCCATCACCAACTCCCAGAATTTGCTCAAACTTATGTCCATTGAGTGGGTGATGCCATGCAACCATCTCATCCTCTGTTGTCCATTTCTCCTCCCTCCTTCAATCTTTGCCAGCATCAAGGACTTTTAAATGAGTCAGTACTTCGCATCAGGTGGACAAAGTATTGGAGTTTCAGCTTCAGCATCAGTCCTTCCAATGAATATTCAGGACTAATTTTTTAGGATGGCCTGGTTGGATCTCCTTTCAGTCAAAGGGACTCTCAAGAGTCTTCTTCAACACCACAGTTCAAAAATATCAATTCTTGGGTGCTTAGCTTTCTTTATAGTCCAATTCTCACATCCATAAATGACTTTGGGAAAAACCATAGCCTTAACTAGATGGATCTTTTTTGGCAAAGTGATGTCTCTGCTTTTTAACATGCCATCTAGGTTGGTAATAACTTTTCTTCCAAGGAGTAAGCATCTTTTATTTCATGGCTGCAGTCACCATCTGCCATGATTTTGGAGCTCCCCAAAATAAAGTCTCTGTTTCCATTGTTTCCCCATCTGTTTGCAATGAAGTAATGGGACTGGATGACTTGATCTTAGTTTTCTGAATGTTTAAGCCAAATTTTTCACTCTCCTCTTTCACTTTCACCAAGAGGCTCTTTAGTTCTTCTTCACTTTCTGCCATAAGGTGGTGTCATCTACATATCTGAGATTATTGATATTTCTCCCAGCAATCTAGATTCCAGTTTGTGTTTCATCCAGACAGTGTTTTTCATGATGTACTCTGCATGTAAGTTAAATAAGCATGGGTGAAATTATACAGTCTTCAGGTACTCCTTTCATGATTTGGAAGCAGTCTGTTGCTCCATGTCCAGATCTAACTGTTGCTTCCTGACCTGCATACAGATTTCTCAAGAGGCGGGTTAGGTGGTCTGGTATTCCCATTTCTTTAAGAATTTTCCACAGTTTGATGTATCAATAAAGAAGAAATAGATGTTTTTCTGCAACTCTCTTGCTTTTTTGATAATCCAGCAGATGTTGGCAATTTGATCTCTGGTTCTTCTGCCTTTTCTAAATCCAGCTTGAACATCTGGTAGTTCACAGTTCAGCTGAAGCCTGGCTTGGAGAATTTTGAGCATTACTTTACTAGCATATGAGATGAGTGCAATTGTGAAGTAGTTTGAGCTTTCTTTGTATTGCCTTTCTTTGGGACTGGAATGAAAACTGATCTTCTCCAGTGCTGTGGCCACTGCTGAATTTTTTTAATTTGCTGGCATATTGAGTGCAGCACTTTCACAACATCATCTTAAAGAATTTGAAATAGCTCAGTTGGAATTCCATCACCTGCACTAGCTTTGTTCATAGTGATGCTCCCTAAGGCCCGCTTGACTTTGCATTTTAGGATGTCTGGGTCTAGGTGAGTGATCATACCATCATGACTATCTGGGTCATGATTTCTTTTTTGTATGGCTCTTCTGTGTATTCTTGCCACCTCTTTTTAATATTTTCTGCTTCTGTTATNCGCTTGACTTTGCATTTTAGGATGTCTGGGTCTAGGTGAGTGATCATACCATCATGACTATCTGGGTCATGATTTCTTTTTTGTATGTCTCTTCTGTGTATTCTTGCCACCTCTTTTTAATATTTTCTGCTTCTGTTATGTCCCTGCCATTTCTGTCCTTTACTGAGCCCATCTTTTCATGAAATATCCCCTTGGTATCTCTAATTTTCTTGAAGAGATCTCTAGTCCTTCCCATTCTGTTGTTTTCCTCTATTTCTTTGCATTGATCACTGAGAAAGGCTTTCTTATCTCTCCTTGCTATTCTTTGGAACTCTGCATTCAAATGGGTATATCTTTATTTTTCTCCTTTGCTTTTCACTTCTCTTCTTTTTGCAGCTATTTGTAAGGCCTCTTCAGGCAGCCATTTTGCTTTTTTGCGTTTCATTTTCTTGGAGATGGTCTTGATCCGTGTCTCTTGTACAATGTCACGAACCTCCGTCCATAGTTCATCAGGCACTATATCTATCAGATCTCATTTCTTGAATCTATTTATCACTTGTACTATGCAATCCTAAGGGATTTTATTTAGGTCATACCTGAAAGGTCTAGTGATTTTCCCTACTTTCTTCAATTTAAGTCTGAATTTGGCAATAAGGAGTTCATGATCTGAGCCACAGTTAGCTCCCACTCTTGTTTTTGCTGACTATATAGAACTTCTCCATCTTTGGCTGCAAATAATTTAATCAATATGATTTTGTTATTGACCATCTGGTGATGTCATGTGTAGAGTCTTCACTTGTGTTGTTGGAAGGGGATGTTTGCTATGACCAATGTGTTCTCTTGGCAAAACTATTAGCCTCAGCCCTGCTTCATTTTGTACTCCAAGGCCAAATTTTTCTACTACTCTATGTATCTCTTGACTTCCTACTTTTGCATTTCAGTCCCCTATAAGGAAAAGGACATCTTATTTTTGGTGTTAGTTATAGAAGTTCTCATATGTTTTCACAGAATCGTTCAACTTCAGCTTCTTCAGCATGACTGTTTGGGGCAAAGATTGGACACCGTGGTATTGAAAGGTTTTTCTTGGAAACAAACAGATATCATTCTGTTGTTTTTGCGATTACATTCAAGTACTGCATTCCAAACTCTTTTGCTGACTGTGATGGCTACTCCATTTCTTCTAGTGATTCTTGCCCACAGTAGTGGATAAAATGATCCTCTGAGTTAAATTCATCCATTCCAGTCCATTTTAGTTCACCGATTCCTAAAATGTTGATGATCACTCTTTCCATCTCCTGTTTTAGCACTTCCAATTTGTCTTGATTCATGGATACAATATTACAGGTTGGAAACAGTGTCAGACTTTATTGTTTTGGGCTCCAAAATCACTGCAGATGGTGATTGCAGCCATGAAATTAAAAGACGCATACTCCTTGGAAGAAAAGTTATGACCAACCTAGATAGCATATTCAAAAGCAAAGACATTACTTTGCCGACTAAGGTCCGTCTAGTCAAGGCTATGGTTTTTCCAGTAGTCACGTATGGATGTGAGAGTTGGACTGTGAAGAAGGCTGAGTGCCGAAGAATTGATGCTTTTGAAGTGTGGTGTTGGAGAAGACTCTTGAGAGTCCCTTGGACTGCAAGGATATCCAACCAGTCCATTCTGAAGGAGATCAGCCCTGGGATTTCTCTGGAAGGAATGATGCTAAAGCTGAAGCTCCAGTACTTTGGACACCTCATGTGAAGAGTTGACTCATTGAAAAAGACTTTGATGCTGGGAGCGATTGAGGGCAGGAGGAGAAGGGGACGGCAGAGGATGAGATGGCTGGATGGCATCACTGACTCAATGGACGTGAGTCTGAGTGAACTCCGGGAGTTGGTGCTGGACAGGGAGGCCTGATGTGCTGCGATTCATGGGGTCGCAGAGTCGGACACGACTGAGCGACTGAACTGAACTGAACTGAACTGATGCAATATTGCTCTTGCCAGCATTAGAGTTTGCTTCTATCATCAGTCACATCTACAACTGGGTGTTGTTTTTGCTTAGGCTCCATTTCTTCGTTCTTCTGGAGCTACTTCTCCACTCATCTCTGGTAGTATAATGAGCAACTAACCACCTGGGAAGTACTTCTTTCATTGTCCTAACATTTTGCCTTTTCATACTGCTCATAGAATTCTCAATACAAGAACACTGAAGTGGCTTGTCATTTCCTTTTCCAGTGGACCACATTTTGCCAGAACTCTATACCATGACCCATCCATCTTGGGTGACTTTACACAGCATGTCTTATAGTTACATTGAGTAAGACATGGTTGTGGTCCATTTGATCAGGTTGGTTAGTTTTCTGTGATTGTGGTATTCAGTTTGTCTGCCCTTTGATGGAGAAGGAAAAGAGGTTTATGGAAGCCTCCTGTGGGAGAGACTGACTGAGGGGAAACTAGGCCTTGTTCTGATGGGCGTGGCCATGCTCAGCAAATCTTTATTCTAATTTTCTGATGATGGGTGGACTGTGTTCCCTCCCTGCTATTTCAGTTCAGTTCAGTTCAGTCACTCAGTCGAGTCCGACTCTTTGTGACCCCATGAATCACAGCTCGCCAGGC
>SJYR01001190.1:867161-878581 GCA_006410655.1 Kobus ellipsiprymnus | reverse complement strand
ATGAGCACATTTGTGCGGTAGTTTGAGCATTCTTTGGCATTGCCTTTCTTTGGGATTGGAATGAAAACTGACCTTTTCCAGTCCTATGGCCACTGCTGAGTTTTCCAAATTTGCTGGCATATTGTGTGCAGCACTTAAAGCTCAACATTCAGAAAACTAAGATCATGGCATCTGGTCCCATCACTTCATGGGAAATAGATGGGGAAACAGTGGAAACAGTTTCAGACTTTATTTTTTTGGGATCCAAAATCACTGCAGATTGTGACTGCAGCCATGAAATTAACAGACGCTTACTCCTTGGAAGAAAAGTTATGACCAACCTAGATAGTATATTCAAAAGCAGAGACATTACTTTGCCGACTAAGGTCCATCTAGTCAAGGCTATGATTTTTCCAATGGTCATGTATGGATGTGAGAGTTGGACTGTGAAGAAGTCTGAGCGCCAAAGAATTGATGCTTTTGAACTGTGGTATTGGAGAAGACTCTTGAGGGTCCCTTGAACTGCAAAGAGACCCAACCAGTCCATTCTGAAGGAGATCAACCCTGGGATTTCTTTGGAAGGAATGATGCTAAAGCTGAAGCTCCAGTACTTTGGACACCTCATGAGAAGAGTTGACTCATTGGAAAAAAACTCTGATGCTGGGAGAGATTGGGGGCAGGAGGAGAAGGGGGCGACCCAGGATGGGATGGCTGGATGGCATCACGGACTCAATGGATGTGAGTCTGAGTGAACTCCTGGAGAACAAGGGAATTCCATAAAAACATTTACCTCTATTTCATTAACTACGCTAAAGCCTTTGACTGTGTGGATCATAAGAAAATGTGGAAGAGATGGGAATACCAGACCATCTTACCTGTCTCTTAAGAAACATATACGTGAGTCAAGAAGCAACAGTTAGAACCCTGTATGGAACAAGTGACTGGTTCAGTATTGAGAATGAGTGCAACAAGGCTGTTTATGGTCACCCTGTTTATTTAACTTAACATCATGCAAAATGCCAGGCTGGATAAGTTACAAGCTAGAGTCAAGATTCCCTGGAGAAATACCAACAGCCTCAGATATGTGGATTCTACCAGCCTAATCACAGAAAGCAAAGAGGAACTAAAGAGCTAAAAGCCAACTTAAAACTGAATATTAAAAAAAAAACTAAAATCATGGTATCCGGCTCCATAACTTCATGGCAAATAGAAGGGGAAAAGATGGAAGCAGTGGCAGATTTCTTCTTCTTTAGCTCTAAAATCACTGCAAATGGTGACTGTAGCCATGAAATTAGAAGGTAATTGCTTCTTGGTGCAAAAGTTATGATAAATCAAGACAGCAAAGGAGATCAAACTAGTCAATCTTAAAGGAAATCAACCCTGAATACTCTTTGGAAAGACTGATGGTAAAGCTGAAACTTCAATACTTTGCCCAGCTGATGCGAAGAGCTGACTCATTGGCAAAGACTCTGATGCTTGGAAAGATTGAAGGCAGAAGGAGAAGAAGGTGATAGAGGATGAGATGACTGGATGGCATCACCAATTCAATGGACATGAACTTGGGCAAACTCCAGGAAATGGTGAGGGACAGGGAAGCCTGGCATGCTGCAGTCCATGGGGTCTGAAGAGTTGCACACAACTGTGCGACTGAACAGCAAACATTAAAACTAGATTTGTAAATCACAATATTTAGGCTGTGGAGAAACTTTACACAGGAATGATCTCTCTATCTATTGTTGTTTTCAGTTGCTAAGTTGTGTTCAACTCCTGTCTATCTATCTATCTATCTCATCTATTTGGTGACCTGAGAATAGACTGCAATGGAGAGTGGCCACATGCCAACATTGATGTGAACAAAACAGTAGTAATAGAGGGAAGTGTCTGTGGATAAGCCTCAGGTGATCTCCTGATCCTTCCCTTTCTGCATGCTTCATTCAAGGTAACCCAGAATCACATGCCCAGGTGAGGGAGTAAGTAGATAACCAGAGAGCAGATGGACCAGCAAAGGACTGAGATCACAATAAATAGGCCATATTATTCATGAATTTAAATTGGAAGTAAATGTTGAGATGATAGTTTCCAGATGTGGGTATCAGCATGGCATTGCCAAAGACTAGTTATAATATGTAACACTGACCTCTCAATAGTCCAGAGACTAAATGGTGCATATTTGGATGCAAAAGTCATCGTAAATACCATATGCTCCTTTCTGTACTGCTGTTATAGAAATGCTTATGCCTACACCCAAATCTTTATCCATCTAAAGAGAAGGGGGAGTGGAAAGGGGATCATGAAAATTTTACCCAAAAGAGAATATGTAACCTGCAAGAAACTTGTATTTAATTTAAATCTTAATTTGAAGCATTCTACTTTTTTTTTTTTTCATTTACAAAATGTATTCCATGTACTTCTCAATGGCCTATGTGAGAAATATGATCACATACCCCAAATCAAGGGATCAACTTGGAGACATGAAACAGTGAAAGCAAGACTTCTAATAATGGTCTTGTAATAATGGGTATCTATCTGGTGAGCAGGCATACCCAGGACAGTTACAGAAAGCACTTTTATTCCCTGGTGCACAGATCCCTCCCCAGTTCCTCATTGGCTGAGTACTATAGGGTTACAATCTTCCCAGATTGTAAATTCAAGTCTAAGTAAGCCTGTCTCATAGGGTATTCTTTCTTTTCCCTTCCAATCCCAAGTCCACATTTTTCAACAAGGACTTTAGTTTATCCCTTCTCAAACATTCTGTTAGCTTAGGGACTCTCCAGGTATAAGCTATTAGGCAAGACTAGCTTGCCAGTAACTTTCCAAAACAAAATTACCTAGCTCTGAGTGGAAAACCATTTTTTAATAATTTTCCACCCAAGGTCAGCTACTTCATTTTGAAAATAGACCACATCAAGTTCCATTTCTTATAATTGTAAAATCATGAAAAAGATCTTATTCATCATAGTCAATAAAGAAACCACATTTTCTTTACATTTTCTTTGAAATACAGAGTAGTGCAATGTTCAATGTTACAATACAGTATAGAATGCAGATGAGATGAAAATAGGCGAGAGACATAGTTACAAGAATTGATATTTGAATACAGAATGAAATATGAATATACAGCTACTCTTATACAGTGTGAAAATCCCTAGAAATACTAGAACAAGCATTGGAAAAGCAGAAAATACACCTGTTGACCAAATAGTTTGTCAAAGCCCTGAAAAATAGAAACCATATGATATAGAGAAACTTCAGAGGAACTATCAACTTAGCCAACCAAACATGCAAACAAAGAGGGAAGCAGAGGGGATCCAGGAATTACAATAACTCCTGGGAAATTGAATTCAGAAAAACAGTCTCCTTCTCTCTCCCCACTGTTACCCTGGGGCTGAGTCAAAGTACTAGGATCAGAGAGGGAATTCATAGAGCCAGCTGCTAATAATTCTTCAGGTAGCATTAGAATATTCTTATGTAAATGTTAGCTATCTATACACTCCTAATATTCCTAATGCTTAACCTTTTTTACAGACCAGAGAAACATAGTCATAGACTGTTTTTTGAGAGTTCATATTCAGACTGTTAATCAGAAGTTTTCAATTGAAGAGATATAAATTCACACCAAGTGTCTCTGGAAAATCAACATCCTAGAAATGGGTCATTAAAGATGGCATATATATATATATAGAAAGTGAAAGTGAAGTCACTCAGTCGTGTCCAACTCTTTGTGATACCATGGACTGTAGTCTACTAGGCTTCTCTGTCCATGGGATTTTCCAGGCAAGAGTACTGGAATGGGTTACCATTTCCTTCTCTAGGGGATCTTCCTGACCCAAGTCTCCTGCATTGCAGGCAGACGCTTTACCCTCTGAGCCACCAGGGAAGCCCATATATATGTATATACAAACAATAGTCAACTGATCATTGGTAAAGGAACAAAGGCAATACAACATAGCAAAGATAATTTTTTCAGTAAATGGTGCTGGAACATATGGCCATCCACATGCAAAAAAAAAAAAAAAAAAAATGAATCGAGGCTTTGTCATATGAATCATTATTTAGGAAATAGCACAGGAGAAAATCTAGATGACCAAAGGTTTGGTGATGCCTTTTTAGACACAAGACCAAAGATAGAGTAAATAAAACAAATAATTGATAAACTGTATATCATTAAAGCTATTGCTCTGCAAAAGAAACTATCAAAAGAATGAGAAGGTACAGATTGAGAGAAACTATTTGCAAATCTAAAATATACAATGAATGCTTAAAAATCAGCAGAAGAAACAAAGAACGCAGTTAGACAAAGAGCAAGCAAGCAGTTGCCAATAAACAGTGAAAAGATGCTCTAAGTAATATGTTATTAGGGAAAGGTGTATTAAAATAACAGAGGAATACTACTAGACACACCCATAAGAATGACCCAAAGCTGGAACACTGAAAACCTCTGTCAGGATGCAGAGCAACAGAAACTCTCATTTATTGCTGAAGGGAATGTAAAATGGCACAGCCACTCTTGAGGACAGTTTGGCAGTTATCTAATAGGTTAAACATTCTCTTACCCTACAATGTAGAAATCATGCTCCTTGATATTGAACCAAGGGAACTGAAAACTCATGTCTACACAAAAAAACTTGCACATGGATGTTTAAGCCCATGTGCTTAGTTACTCTTGGAAGAAAGAAATGGAAACCCACTCCAGTATTCTTGCCTGGAGAATCCTGTGGACAGAGAATCCTGGAGGGCTGCTGTCCATAGGGTCGCAGAGTCAGACACAATTGAAGTGACTTAGCAGCAGCAGCAGCAGCAGCTTAGTCACTCAGTCATGTCCAGCTCTTTGTGATCCCATGGACTGTAGCCTACCAGGCTCCTCTGTCCATAGAATTCCCAGATAAGAATACTGGAGTGGGTTGCCATTTCTGTCTCCATGGGATCTTCCCAAACCAGGGATCAAACATGCATCTCCTGTGTCTCCTGCATTGCAGAAGGATTCTTTACTGTTTGTGCCAGCAGTGAAGCCACCATGGATGTTTATAGCAGCTTTATAACATAGTCATCAAAACTTGAAAGAAACCAGGATGCCCTTCAGTAGATGAATGGATAAATAATTGTAGTACATCCAGAATGTGTAGTATTATTGAGTGCTAAACAAAAGTGAGTTATCAAAGCCATTAAAAGACATGTTTTACTTAAGGGAAAGAAATCAAATTAGAATGGCTACATACTCTACATTTCTAACTATATGACATTCTGGAAAGTCAAAACTAGAGATACAGGAAAAAATCAGTGGTTGTTGGGGATTACGGAGCAGGTGGATGAATAGGTAGAGCAGAAAGGATTTTTAGGGTACTGACAATTTTATGTATGGTATCATAATGATGAGTTCATGTCACTATACACTTGCTCAAACCCATAGAATATACCCAAGAGTAAAATCTAATGTAAATTATGGACTTTGGGTTATAAAGATATCAATGTAGTTTCATCAATTATAACAAATTTACAACTCTGATAGGGGATATTGATAATGGAGAAGGTTATGCATGTGAGGGGCAAGACAATATGTTAGAAATCTCTGTGACTTCTTCTCAGTACTATTTTGAACATAAATGCTCTAACAATAAAGCTAATATAAGAGTAATGATAATAAAAGTAGCAAATAAAAAAATACTTATAATTTAGTATAATTAACTTAGAATGACTTCAGAGGATACTAAAGCCATAAAACAAAGGATTGCTATAATAAAAGGAAACAACTACAAAATCTTGGAAATTAAAAATAGGATATAAAAATTTAAACAGATGGGCTAAAAGAAGAATGAATGCAACTGTAGAACAAATTATTATGTCTTGATGATTAAGCTAAGAATTCTTTCAAGAAGTTTGGCAAAGGAACAAAGGGATACTTCCCTTCTAATACTAAGACAGACTAGATTTTCTGAAATTACCTTTTATTTTTATACTTCTAAGTGAAAAATAAAATAACCATAAAAAATGCATGCTTAGCTTAGAAAAAAAAAGAAAATCCTTAGTGTAGAAGATAATATAGTGTTATAATAACACCAGAGGGATTAAAAATATTGCTAGGGTTTTGCTGGACAATGTTGCTAGCCCCAGGAAATTATAGCTTTGGGAACTGACATTTGCACAATAGTCAACAGAAGAGGTCTTTTGTCAATTCAGAGAGAGAGAGCTGAATTTGGCATAAAAGCATAAATCTAGAACATGCAATGTAGCCATTTCCTTAGAATAATCTGAAAAAAAAAAAAGACAAGATTATAAGTGGAAACGAAGTGAACCATTGAGGGAACCTGTCTTTCTATGGCATCTCCAGGTGGAATAATAAGAATAATTGTTTACAGTGGGAATCTGAAATATTAATGCTTGGCTCACACTGGAATGTGATTCTACGTTACATTACTCATGTGGCCCAAAACATCATGTTGAGAAATCAAATTATTTTTAAAAATGGTAGAACCTATCTGAAGGTCAGCAAAAGCAAATGTAAATATTTTATGGAGTGAAGAATTCCCATTCCAGGTTGCTCAAGATTTCTCAAAATTAAGTTTTGTTAAAGATGAACACATAAAAAAATATACCAAACACAAGAAGGAAAATGCCACCATGAGATGAAGACAATAAATAACATATTACACTCTCAATGACTTGAAACTTGTAAAGACCATTTGCAGAACACGAAATAAAACTATGCATGGGATAAAAAATAAATTTACCTTATAGTTTGTATCTGCCAATATATTAGTTTATGGTGCAAAATCACATTACATGTGTTATCTGGAAAATTTCATTTCAGAATTTTTTAAATTTCAGTTAGTATTGCCTTAATAGCTTGACAGATATTAATACAAATTTTCTACCCAAATGAACTCTCCAGTACAGACATGCAAAACTCTTATTTGATGAGGATTGGAAGAAATATGCACTCAATTGAAATAACCCACATATGCATATATGATTACACACTTACACACAAATACACACACACACTGTTCAGATGACCACAAAGAAACAAGACTTCATGACTGAGAATTAACAGGATAAGAAAATATTAATCATTATCATTTTTCCTAATATTTTAAAAATGGGCATTATCAGATAACTATTAAAGTTAAAATAAATATATTATTCAATAAATGAAAAAGGAAGTAGACATAAAAGAGAAGATCCGGTAGATTTGAAAATACAGCATTCAAAAATGTAAAATATAATCATTCATTTGAAATATAATTATTTCACTGGTTGATTATATTCTAGTGAGTACACATTTGTGTATTGAAGTAGGAGGGCAAAAATAAGTGAAGGAAAACAAAACGAAAGAAAGAAAGATAGTCACACAGTTGTGATCAACTCTGAGATCCCATGAATGGTAGCCTGCCAGGCAGATATAAATATATAGTTACAAATATAGCTAGATGTAATATTGAAAAGTTCCCTGGTGAAATACATGAGAAAGAAATTGCAGACAGTGTTTAAGGAGAGAAAAAATGCAAACATAAATGGATGGATCAGAAAAAAGAAAGCTCCATATTCCCCTCTTCAGGGGATCTTCCTGACCCAAGGATTGAATCCTAGTCTCTTGCATTGCAGGCAGATTCTTTAATGAGCCACCAGGAAAGCTTTAACATGATAACATTTGCCCAAAGATTTGGAAACACCCTGGGTGGCACAGTGGTAAAGAACCATCTGTCAATGCAGGAGACACTAGAGACGTGGGTTCGATCCCTGGTTCAGGAAGAGCCCCTGGAGTAGGAAATGGCAACCCACTGCAGTCTTGCCTGGAAAATATACCAAATATCCCACCAGAGGAGCCTGGTGGGCTACAGTTCATGGAGTCACAAAAAGTTGGATATGACTGAGCAGGGAGCAAGATATAACACAGGAAAACCAACCCGGGCCTGTGGCATTCCTTCCTCTGGCCTGGGAGCTAAAAGACTGTTTTTCTTTTGTTTAAAGATTGAAAAAAATGAGAAGTTTTGACAAAGTTTATAGATTGCCTAGAAAACCTAAAATCTTTACTATTTGATTTTTTAAAGAAAATATTTGCTGACTGTATTTGAGAGGGAAAAAATGTAGGTAGAAGGAAAAACAAATGAAAAGGTTATTTTAGATGGTGCCAAAAAAATAATTTAATGGGAAAATAGTGAAATTGAGTCCATCAGTTCAGTTCAGTTGCTCAGTCATATCCAACTCTTTGTGACCCCATGGACTGCAGCATGCCAGGCCTCCATGTCCAGCACCAATTCCCAGAGTTTACCCAAACTCATGTCCATTGAGTTGGTGATGCCATCCAACCCTCTCATCTTCTGTTGTCCCCTTCTTCTCCCACCTTCAATCTTTCCCAGCATCAGGGTCTTTTCAAATGAGTCAGTTCTTCACATCAGGTGGACAAAGTATTGTAGTTTCAGCTTCAACATCAGTCTTTCCAATGAATATTCAGGACTGATTTCCTCTAGGATGGACTGGTTGGACTTCTTTGCAGTCCAAGGGACTCTCAAGAGTCTTCTCCAACATCACAGCTCAGAAGCATCAGTTCTTTGGTGCTCAGCTTTCTTTATATTCTAACTCTCACATTCATACATAACTACTGGGAAAAGCCTTGACTAGACGGACCTTTGTTGGCAAAGTAATAACTCTGCTTTGTAATAGGCTGTCTATATCTTATACCAAACAGAGAAATCAGTTTCAATGGGTTAATTGCTGAAATTTGAAAGGTCAAACTTTAATACTTCTACTAGAGCATATACAAAAATATATTCATTAATTCAAGATAGAAACAGATTTCTTAAACTAAAGTAGAAAGTGCTAGCCACAAAAGTATTTATAGAACCATAACAATATTATAGTTAAGAACTTTTTTTTGGTCAAAGTGTAGCAAAAGGACGTCAGAGAAATTTTGAGAAAAAAAAAAGAATTAAGACACATTTTAAAAAATGAAGAATTAGTATACTAAATATACAAAGAACTTAAAGTGATTGATAAGAATAAAATGAGTAACTAAGCATAAACTAGGCAAATGACATAAACAGATATTTGTTCTGGTGAGGAAACAAGATTAACATATAAACATGAGAAGATGACATAATTGAAGTCAATGAGCATGCACATGTGTTCATAGAAAGATAGTTATCCTCATTTAAAATATAAGGAAGCAAATCAATTCCACAATGACATATTATTTTTGACAAACTATGTTGAAGGAGATTAAGACACTTTGCTTAAGGATGTGAATCAATAAGACCACTATACACTGATAATGGAAGTATGAATTATTAATATTACAAATATTTTCAGAAGCTATGTGGCTCTTGTTTATTTAATTGGGCATATGTGTGATCTACAATACTGAAATTAGAGTCCTGGATATGTATTAGTTTCACTTACTCTGGAAGCTGACCCAGTCAAAAATTTCAGGAGACTCCATTCTCCTAAAAGGAGTATGAAACTGAGATAGAGACAGGAAGAAAGTTGAAAAGTAAAAAACTGAACAAACCAAACCAAACAAAAATGAATACATAGATACAGAAACCAGAGAAGTAGTTACCAGAGAGGAAGAAGGATGGGAAGAGAGCAAGGAAGTTAACTGTATGTTGATGGACAGAAGCTAAACTTTTTGGTGTTGAGCATGTTGGTATATGAGTCAAAATATAAACTTACATATTAAACTTATATAATGTTATAGACAAATGTTACCTCAATTAAAAAAAAATAGATTATAGAGCAAGTTACCACTGTAGGCCAGTGCAGTGTTAAGCTAGTAAATTCTGTGAGGCAACATGTTGCTCTAGGGTTATCCCACGTGCAGTGGAGCAAGGGTGAAGCAACGGGATGTATTTATGGACCAACTTCCATCAGTCATTGAGTTCAGCTCCTTATACCTTTTAGTTTCCCAAGATTTTTGACCTGCTGAAAGGCAAATCATGCTTCAAAAGTCAGATAAAGTCATCAGGCAAAGGTATGTATGTGCTTCATGTCCGCCTCTTTGTGACACCATGGACTGTAACCCTCCAGGCTCCTCTGTCCTTGGTATTCTCCAGGCAAGAATACTGGAGCAGTTTGCAATTTCCTCCTCCAGGAAATCTTCCAAACCCGAGATGGAACCCATGTCACTTGCATATCTTGTCTTGGCAGGTAGATTCTTTACCACTGAGCCACCGTAGGCAAACTTATGCATCAGCTTTTGTGAGGCAGTTAGATCCCAGATAGAAAAGATAAAGGAAGAGGCATACACGGGGGACACTGGTCTCTACTGCTACACTGTATATATTAGAGGATATTTTGCCCATGGGTAAGAATATAGCAGAATGCTCATAGAAACATTGCTCATGGTAGTTAATTAATATACAAAAAGAACTGGAGCCTCAATCAAGCTCAATAAATTAGAGATTTTAAACAGCACCTGGTTTTACTGGTATTTTCAAAGATATAATAAATCAAGAGATTAAGATGAAGCAAGTTGTGACCTGGGACACTGATAGCAGCTCACCAGGCCCTCCAGTGATTTTTGGAAAAACAAAAATCATATAATAAAGGACTTAGGGCAGTGTCTAAAGGGTAAAAGACACACACTGTTTTGCTTTTTAATTAGATGGATATTATATTATGCCAAATTGTAAGTAATGCAAAAAGTAACAAATATAAAAAAATCACATTCTTGAACCTCATTAATCGGTATGAAATAAACAATTTCTGTAAAAATACTATTAATTAGAGTTGTGGTGCAATGGATCTTTGCTTTAATTTAAAAGATAAGCTAAAATCAATATGAAGGTATATTTCAGTTTTGATTTTTAGTATACTTCAAAAATTAAATATTGTGATTAGTATGATTGCAAATATTCAAAGTAGCTTATATTTCTACCACACTGGCCATTTTAAAACCATATAAAAATGGAAAATGCATAGTCTCTTTTAAGCCCCTGCATTTTTCACCAGGGATTACCACTTTTTTTCCATCTCAAATACAGATAGATTGGAGTAACATAGTTCCAGATTTGTTATTTTGCAAAAATTTCCTTTCTTCCAGACTTGAAGCTATTCAATTATATTGACTATCAAATAGCATAACATAAATTTTGAAGAGACTATATGGTCTTCAGTTTGGTCAACACTGAAATTAACTTTTTGGCTTTTCTGTTTCTAAAGCAGTATATTCTAAAATCAGTTCAGTAAGTGCTGGTGAGAAAATTTGAATTACTACCTTTTAGGTCCATCTAGTCAAGGCTATGGTTTTTCCAGTGGTCATGTATGGATGTGAGAGTTGTACTGTGAAGAAAGTTGAGTGCTGAAAAATTGATGGTTTTGAACTGTGGTAATAGCTTTTTTAAAAGGCTATGGTTTTTCCAGTGGTCATGTATGGATGTGAGAGTTGGACTCTGAAAAAACCTGAGCATGAAAGAATTGATGCTTTTGAACTGTGGTGTTGGAGAAGA
>SJYR01001190.1:849582-859891 GCA_006410655.1 Kobus ellipsiprymnus | reverse complement strand
GAGAACATACTGTTATCTAAAGAATATTTTTACATATGACTAATGAATATCCATGCATTCCTATAGCCAGAAAAAAAACTAATTAGAAGAGATTTTATTTTAGTTGAAGAACAAGATTGTTTGCTTTTGATTAGAACCCTTTTGGAAAATTTTATATCCTTTTTCCAGAAGCTGTATTTATGTACCTTTAATAAAATTCAGGCAAATATACCTGTTGGACTGGTAGAAGCACACCTATGGAGACAAAGCTTAAGCCTTTAATGAAAGAAGACAAAAACTCATTATATGTAAGTTTACTACAGACTAACTTTACACTCATTTCAGCTTCCTCAGTTTTACCTTACTCAGCATACTGGGTCTTAACTTGAATTTAAAAATCCATTTTTCAGACCAATATTTTCCCTATGTATGAGTAGCTTTTATTTTTCTATTTCAGAAATGTAAACTTGGAATTCATTCTCAAGTCTTCACATATGTGCTGTAATCTGGTGTTCTGCCTAGGCATATTTTGCATTTTAGTATCTAACCAATTCTTGATTTCATTTTTCACTATAAGAATTATTACACTTCTTTGCATAATGTCTTATGTAATTTCTGCTAAGAGACTGACTTGATTGGAACTTGAGATTATTTTCTAGTGAAATTGTTCTTGATCTTATGGATATATTCCTTTGTTAAGCTAATCAAATTCTATGTTTAAGAATACACCCGTGGCGGATTCATGTTGATGTATGGCAAAAACCAATACAGTATTGTAAAGTAAAATAAATAAATAAAAGAAATGAACATTCTATTTTATATCAGTTAGACCTCAAACTATCAAAGTAATAGGAGAAGCAAAGCAAAATTCAACAAATACAGACTTGATTTTTGAGGTGGTTTCTTTTTGATGAGTGCAGATAACAAGTAATTGATGTTATATGCTTTATCAAGTCCAAATATATGAAGTTGTATGTAACTATATGAAGTCCATAACTTCATAACTATATGAAGTATATAACTATATGAAATCCAAAGAAATTTTCTTTTGTTGTTATTTTTAAACTGGGAGAAATAACAGATATTTTGTGTGTTGATGAAAATAATCAATAGAGAAATAAGCAATGAGGGTGAGGAAGACAGGCAAAAATGCAGTGACTGTGCTCATGGGTAAATAAAAGTGGATGAAGTTCAGTATACCTGCCATATGTTGGCCTCAAATAGAGAAAGAGGTCATATGTGTATATGATAATGAGAGAGAAAGCACAGATACAGAGAGTGACTTGTTTTGCTAATTGGAATTTACAAAAGTTAATTTCTGATTGTTTTTATTTTATTCAGATAGAGAAGCAGATATCAGGTTTGAGAAAAAAGAAAATAAAAAGGGTCTTCCCTAGGTGATGCAGGGATAAAGAATCCATCTGAAAATTGAGGATATGCAAGAGACATGGGTTCAATTCCAGGATTGGGAAGATCCCCTTGAATAGGAAATGGCAACCCACTCCAGTATTTTTGCCTGAAAAATCCCATGGACTGAGGAGCCTGGTGGGCTACAGTCCATGGGGTCACAAAGATTTGGACATAACTAAGCATGCAAAAGAAAAAATAGGACAAACTGAAGATCTGATTTAGTACTGGGCTTAGTGCTGGGTGAGGTAAAATTCAGTGATGAGTCTAATTTCATATTTTTGATGGATTCTGGGTTTTACCTATTTGATAATGATAATACAGGAGGTAGATAATGATAAACATGCAGAATAATAGTGATTGCCTTGGAATTGTTCCTCTGGATAATCATTCTAACTATATCAAGATCACTGGAGGAATATTTTTCATGGAATTCTTTCCAACTTTTGTGAAATAGAAAGAGGATCTTGGATTGGTTTTATAAAAAGAACTTGTATTATAATATATACAGGTTTTATGGCTCTGTGAAAGTTACTGGGCAAGATATTTTAAAATTTCTAATACTGGGGAAAAAAATCATTGATGAGTTCTAGCAGCGTTCTGGTAGCATTTTGGGGATTTTCTATGTATAGTATCATGTCATCTCCAAATAGTGACAATCTTAATTATTTTCCAAGTTTGATTCCTGTTAATTATTTTTCTTCTTTGTTTGCTGTGCCTGGGACTTCCAAAAACATTTTGGTTAAAGTAGCAAAAGTGGATATTCTTACCTTGTTCCTGATATTAGAGGTAATGCTTTCACCTTTTTCATCACAGAGTATAATGTTAGCTGTGGATTTGCCATGTATGGCCTTGACTATGTTGAGGTAGGCTCCTTCTATGCCTACTTTCTGGAGAGTCTTTATCATAAATGGTTGTTGAATTTTGTCAAAAGCATTTTCTGCATCTACTGAGATGATCTTATGGTTTTTATTCTTCAATTTTTTGATGTGGTGCATCACACTAATTAATTTGCATACACTAAAGAACACCTGCATCACTGGGATAAAGCCTCACCTAACTGTGGTGTGTGATCCTTTTACTGTATTATTGGATTTGGTTTGCTAATGTTTTGCTGAAGATTTTTGTGTCTATATTCATCAGTGATATTGTCATAATTTTCTTTTTTGTGATATCTTTGTATGCTTTGGGTATCAGGTTGATGGTGGCCTCACTGAATGAGTTTGCGGGTGTTCCTTTCTCTGAACATTTTGCAATAGTTTAGGACAGGTGTTAACTTTAGAAGGATAGGTGTTAACTTCAGAAAAGTTGCAGAACACAAAACTAATACTCAGACATCTATTGAATTTCTATACACTAACAATGAAATATCAGAAAGAGAAATTAAGGGAAAATCTTATCTACTATTGTATCAAAAAGAATAAATACTTTGGAAAAAATCTACTTATGGAGGCAAAAAACCTGTACTCCAAAAACTGTAAGATGCTGATGAAAGAAATTGAAGATGGCACAGACAGAATGATATACCATGTTTTTGGGTTGCAAGAATCAATATTGTCAAAGTGACTATACTACCTTAGGCAATCTACAGATTCAATGCAATGTCTATAAAATTACCAGTGACATTTTTCACAAAACTAGAATGAAAAATCTTAAAATTCTTAAAATTGTTAAAACTTTTTAAACATCTTAAAAAGTCTTAAATTTAAAAGCCTCCAAATGGTGAAAGCAATCTGGAGAAAGAAAAGTAAAGCTGAAGGAATAAGGTTCCCTGACTTCAGTCTATATTACAAAGCTATAGTAATCAATAATATGGTACTAGCACAAAAACAGAAATATAGATCATTGCAATAGAATAGAAAACCGAGAAATAAACCCACACACTCACTGGTCAATTTATTTATGACAAAGGAAGCAAGACTCTACAGTGGAGGAAACACAATCTATTCAATAAGTGGTACTGGGAAAACTGGACAGCTACATGTAAAAGAATGAAATTAGAACACTCCCTAACACCATATACCAAAATAAACTCAAATGGATTACAGTTCTAAATGTATCTACAGTGGAGGAAACACAATCTATTCAATAAGTGGTACTGGGAAAACTGGACAGCTACATGTAAAAGAATGAAATTAGAACACTCCCTAACACCATATACCAAAATAAACTCAAATGGATTACAGTTCTAAATGTAAGACCATATAATATAAAACTTCTGGAGGAAAACATACTAAGAACACTCTTACATAAATTGCAGCAATATCCTTTTGGATCCACCTCCTCCAGTAATGAAAATGAAACAAAAATAAACAAATGAGACCTAATTAAACTTAAAAAGCTTTTAGACAAAAAAAAAAAAGAAATTATAAAAATGAAAGGACAGGATGTGTGTTGTATTAGTCGCTCAGCCATGTCCAGCTTTTTGCGACGCCATGAACCACAGTCCACAAGGTTCCTCCATCCATGGAACTCTCCACACAAGAATACTGAAGTTGGTTGCCATTTCCTTCTCCAAGAGGACAGGATGGGAGAAAATATTTGAAAATTATGTGACTTACAGGGGAACAGTCTCCAAAATATACACACAGTTCATCTAGCTCAATATAAAAATACCCAGCAACTCAACCAAAAAATGGGCAGAGGAACTAAGTAGATATTTCTCCATAGAAGACATACAGATGGCTTAAAGGTACATGAAAATATGCTCAATATTATTAGTTATTCAGTTCATCTATAGTCAATAAAGCAGAAGTAGATGTTTTTCTGGAACACTCTTTCTTTTTTGATGATCCAGCTGATGTTGGCAATTGGATCTCTGATTCCTCTGCCTTTTCTAAATCTAGCTTGAACATCTGGAAGTTCACGGTTCATGTATTGCTAAAGCCTGGCTTGGAGAATTTTAAGTATTACTTTAATAGCGTGTGAGATGAGTACAATTGTATGGTAGTTTGAACATTCTTGACACTGCCTTTCTTTGGGATTGGAATGGAAACTGAACTTTTCCAGTCCTGTGACCACTCCTGAGTTTTCCAAATTTCCTGGCATATTGAGTGCAGCAATTTCACAGCATCATCTTTCAGGATTTGAAATAGCTCAACTGGAATTCCATCACCTCCACTAGCTTTGTTCATAGTGATGCTTCCTAAAGCCCACTTTACTTCACATTCCAGGATGTCTGGATTATTAATTATTGGAGAAATACAAATTGAAACTGCTTCAAAACATCATCTTACACCATTCAAAATGGTCGTTCCTCCTGTAAGAAATGCCAGTGCTTACCTAACCAAGAGCTCTTTTTCTTCATCTCTAGTCTCTGTAATTCTTAGAAATGGGCTTTAACTGGGTTGAACTAAATGAGAGTTTGGAAAGAAGTCACCAGAAGGATGATGGTGGTTAAGACTACCCTGTACCTCATGAAAAAGAGACAAAAAAGTATAAATGAGTATACTATGCATATGAGAAGTAAATATTGTTAGAAGTGGCTTCAAATATAGATTTTAAGTTGATGATGAATTGCTAACCACCACAAAATTATAATTAAATTAAGAAACAACAATTATAAAAAGATACTGCCATAAAAAACGTAAAATGTGGCTTTTTAAATGTTTGACTATTACAGAAGTCATTCCTATGAATTAATAGTTTAGCATACCTTGATACCTATTAAAGGTGTTAATTTTTTGTCTTCTCCAAAATTATCCTCTCATTTTACTCCATGAATCAGGTAAATCCCTAAATTTTTTCTTTTCATTGGGTAACTTCAAGTCTTCTGTCCTTAGCTTAATATAGAATATTGTTTATTCAGGCAAAGTAAGATCAGAGCTGTAATCATTTTTTTGGGTAATATGTTTCTAAAATGAGTCTTAAATATAACTAGTCCCTAAAGAAACTCAAACTTGTAATCTTGTAAAATAAGGCTATTGTGTGTATGTGTGAGTAACTCCACTTTAAAAAATAAAACAAAACAAAACGTGCTGAGTATCAAGCTTTACATTACCTACAAGGGAAATCAGTTTCATTCTTTGTGAAATAAGCAACTGTTGCCATGGTGAGAGTCTGACTGAGATACAGGTTGCTCTCATGTATAATGTTTCAAAATCCTTAATACTTTATCTGTGTGACCAGAGTGTCTGAACACTCTCAAAGGATTTACTAGCAGCATAAATACATTCAGTGTTTACGGTAACCATACAGTATTTAACAGATGATCAGCATTCAAAAAGTGTCTATTAAAATTTTATCATAAGTATGAAACTATGCCAAGTTCCTTTGGATAGATACAAAGTAAAATAACTCCACAAGGAACATGCATTCCAGCTGAAGAGATGACATACACCCATTAAAATTTGAACTGAGAATTAAATAAAAACATGATACACAGTTCAAGAGAGGTTATAAAAAATGTGAGGTATTTGAGGAATGATAAAAATAATTAGGACAGAGTGTCAAGGGGGAAATAAAAATCTCTTAGAGGAGTATGTGGAATTTTTTTAAATGGCTTTCAGTAGTCTATGGCAGTTAGATCTTAAAGAAGAGGTAAGATTTGGAAAAACTAAGTGAAACAGAGCATTTGTTATCTTCTGGGAATAAATGCAGAGGATCTGAGGAAGCCTGGGGCCTACAGATTGTAAAAAACTCAGAACTTTTACAAGGAGCAAAAAAACAGCACTCCAAATAATAGAACTTTGGAATAAGGCTGATGAATTCAAGGCCAAGTAGAAGTCCCATTGTCAAAACTTGGGTAAATTTATATGGCCAGTGCATATATCTTTGGGGCTTCCCAGGTAGTACTAGTGGTAAAGAACCCACCTGCCAATGCAGGATACATAAAAGACAAGAGACTTAGGTTCAGTCCCTGGGTCAGGAAGATCCCCTTGAGGAGGGCATGGCAACCCACTCGAGTATTATTCCCTAGAGAATCCTAAGGACAGAGGAGCTTGGAAGGCTGAAAGTCCATAGGGTCGAACAGAGTTAGACACGACTGAAGCAACTTAGCATGTATATATCTTTGACATTTTCATTCAGAGGACTGGATATAACCTATAAACAGTGATCCTTTTGTGATTAACTGTTGCCAAAGGAGGTAAAAGAGATTTATGTAAGAAGCTTTTCCTGTGGGACTATACCTTTCAAAAAGTAGCTTTATAATAGTTAAAGAGAGATGTCTGAGGCTTAGAGTCTCCCAGATATGGTTCCACTCTCTCTGCCCTTCTACTAGCATGCACTCCATTATCCCACTTCACAAAAGGCTAGTAAAGTGATTACTGTGCAATTCCAGTTTGCCTTTTTCACCCCCATCCATGGATTCAACCAACTGTAATTCAAAACTTTGAGAAACATTTCAGAAAGCTCCAAAAGCAAAATTTGAAATTGCCATGCACTGGCAACATAGTATTTACCTAGTGTTTACAACTATTTACATAACATTTGTATTGTTCAGTTCAGTTCAGTGGCTCAGTCGTGTCCGACTCTTTGCGACCCCGTGAATTGCAGCACTCCAGGCCTCCCTGTCCATCGCCAACTCCCAGAGTTCACTCAGACTCACGTCCATTGAGTCAGTGATGCCATCCAGCCATCTCATCCTCCGTCGTCCCCTTCTCCTCCTGACCCCAATCCCTCCCAGCATCAGAGTTTTTTCCAATGAGTCAACTCTTCGGATGAAGTGGCCAAAGTACTGGAGTTTCAGCTTTAGCATCATTCCTTCCAAGAGATAATTCAAAGTAAATGGGAGGATGTATACAGTTTATATGTGGATATTATGACATGTATAATGGACCTCAGTATCTGTAGATTTGAAATCTAAAGGGTTCTCTGGAACTGATACCCCACAGATACTGAAAGACAACTGCAACCTTCTTTAAATTTGCATGGATGAGTCCTGTTAATTATTAGACTAAATATCTGTTTTATTTAATCCATCTTTCTATTCTATCCATTTAGAAAAACTCAACCTTTTTATCACAATTACTACATTCATTTCATTACAGCCCATTTACTTCCTTGAAATCTGAAATAAATAAAAAACAATGATTTATTATTTATCACTTCAGTGAACATTTTACCACTAGTATCTAGTGACATATCTGCAGCATTCAGCTTTTCTGACATGCCCTCTGTTTGGAAAAACTCCATTTTGTTTCTTTCCACACCAACAACATGCTAGTTGCCCTCATGCTTGTGTGATCCTTCATCTTCATTTCTGCTTTATTTCACCATCAGAATTTGGAATGCCTGTAAATTTTCTCCTTGAATTCTGATGCCTTTAAATTTTCTCCTTGAATTCTGATGTCTCCTGGACAATATCCTCTGATAAAATTATTTAACCTGCACACACACACACACACATGCTGATGATGCAAAGATTCATATATCCTGTTATCTGCTAGACACCTTGACTTGAATGTTTTCACCTATGTCTGAAATCTAGTACCTTGCCCTAAATCTTACTCTTAGGTTGTATTTTAGTTGATAGAAACAGTATCCATCTGTTCACCAAAGTGAAAGCCTGATAGGCAAATTTGACTCATCCATTCCTCAGCCTCCAAATGTACTAAATCAAGTCTCTCAGCTTGCTTCCAGATATTCTGGTAATCTATTCTGCCCAACACTGTGCTGTAAATACTTAATGACTAGTTCTCTGGGAAAAAGTTTAGAGCTGGATTTTTGGCACTTGATAATTATCTTTGGGTAGATAATATCCACCACAGCAGATTTCAAGCCATCAAAGTGATATAACTGAACACATAGTTCACTCAACTCTAATGAGTCAGCTCATTTTCAAGCGGCCAATTTCCTGCCTCACTTTCTACAGCTGTTTATCCTTTATTCAAAAGCTATTGAATAAAGGATATTTTGCTTTGCTAACATGCTAGTTTACTGTGCTATTTCGACAGCTTCCTACCAGGCACCCTTGCCTCAACTGTTGTTCCTTAATAATTCATCTTCTATCCTGCTTTTGCAGAAATTTTCCTAATACATAAATTTGATCTTTTACTTTATTGTCTAAATCACATCAGTGGCTTCCTGCTAACACATTCACATAGCCCAGAAAAGGAGAAATGATTGTAAGGTCTTTCATGGTTTGGTAGGTGTTGTCTCATAAGCATAATCTTTTCAACCTCCTATATTGTACTTTTGTCATTCCACTTATACACCATGCAGTTGTCCCCTTTATGCAGTCTGTCACTTCTGCTTGGAATGAGCATCCCATTCTATCCACTTTCATACACTTGATATGTCTGGCTAACTCATGTTTAAATGTTTAAGATACATTAAAATTATTTTCATTCTAAGGAAGTGTCCAGTGATTTTTCTGCACATTCCCTCCCTGATCCCAGTAAGTTAATCTCCCTAGTTTCACAGCTATTTGCATTACAAATGATAAACTATGTCTGACTAGTCCAAAAATAGAAGAAAGGAGGGAAAGGTATGATAAACAGAAATAGAAAGGTCTCTATTAGATAGAGATAGCTTTGTAAATTTTGTCAGTGTTTTTATACAATGTATTTAGAACCTATATAAAAGAGGAAGACTGTTACAGAAAGTCAATAAAACAATATCCTTCTTACAAGAAAAAATATATCAAATAAATGCATAGAAAATTTACAATTAAAAATATGGAAAGATACTATCTGTAAACATATTACAGAACAGTTACTTTTATTCTCTTCCCCTCTTCACAAACACACAAAATCTATTATATCTATACAAATATCAGACAAAATAAACTCTAAGGAAAAAATTACTTGAGAGATACAAAGCCCCTTTCATTATGATTAAGAGCATTTAACAATATTAAATCTGTACACACATAATAATATAACTTCAGACATTAAAACAAGCATTTACAATATTAAAAGACAGGAGAGACATACATATACCTGTTAAATAAGTGTTAGTTGCTCAGTTGGGTCCAACTCTTTGCAACCCCATGGACTGTAACCTGCCAGTCTCCTTTGTCCATGGAATTCTCTAGGCAAGAATACTGGAGTGGGTAACAATGGTCTTCTCCAGGGGATCTAACCTGGTCTCCTGCACCGCAGGCAGATTTTTTTACCATCCAAGCCACCAGGGAAGCTCTACATATACCCATAGTGGGGACTTTAACACACTTCTCTCAGAAACTGATAGAAAAAGCAGACAATAAATCATCAAGTAATCAGAAGATCTGAGCAACTAATATAATAAAATTGATCCAAGTGGCATCAATGGGATAGAGCCTCCAGTTTTAACAGTACAAACATTCTTTTAAGTGTGCATGAAACACTTACAGAAGCTGATTATCTGCTGTTTTACTAAGCAAGTATAATATTGTTTACAACTGTGAACCTTCAATGAAATCCAACCACTGTCAATAATAACTCTGAGAAAAATCTATAAATATTAACTATCTCTCTGCTGAAATCAAATTATATGTACTCATGTTATTAAAGTGATGAAGAAATGCCCTTTCTAGGATATGACCATTGGATTCTAGAAAAATGCAGAAGAAGAGAAATTTGTGTTAGTGGCTGGCAATAGGCTGAGACAGGAAGTGGGAGAGATCTTTGTGTTTCAATTTCTCCCAGGTTGTCTTTTTTCTCCTTTCCTTCTGTCCCATGATTTTTGCTTAGTTAAAAGCCTCAGAGCAAGATATTCAGACTGGGAATTTTTTTTAAGTCTCCTCAATGCATTGTTGATGATGAAGGAAATAGAGTTGAACATCACTAATATTTCTGATGTTTACATTATATTAGGGGAGAGAAATATTTCTATATATTAATTAAGAAAAGAAAATTAAAATTTTCCATTAAACTGCCTGGTCAAATCTTCACAAAGACTTGAACCAATAATGAACACTCTAAGTATTTTTAAATTATAATCTGTTATCATTTTAAGAAAATATTCATTTATCAGTTAGTTATAGTCACATACAATCTAT
>SJYR01001190.1:823721-839777 GCA_006410655.1 Kobus ellipsiprymnus | reverse complement strand
CAGTATCAGTCTGGTTCATTTATAAATATGAGTTTATATTAACACAAATTTTCTAATTTATAGTTGGATTTTTATTTTTAATAAAGAAGATTTTTCGAACATTTTTTCGAACAAACTACCATACAATTGAGCTCATTTCACATGCTAGCAAGGTAATGCTCCAAATCCTTCAAGCTAGGCTTCAACAGTACCTGAACTGAGAATTTCCATTTGTACGAGCTGGATATAGAAAAGGCAGAGGAACCAGATATCTAATTTCCAATATTTGTTGGATTATAGAAAAAGAAAGAGAATTCCAGAAAAACATCCACTTCTGCTTCAGCTACATCAAAGTTTTGACAGTGTAGATCACAGCAAACTGGAACATTCTTAAAGAGACAGAAATATCAGATCACCTTACCTGTCTCATGAGAAACCTGTATGCAGGTCAAGAAAAAACAGTTAGAACTGGACATGGAAATACAGACTGGTTCAAAATTGGGAAAGGACCACCACAAGGCTGTCAATTGTCACCCTGCTTACTTAACTTATATGCAGAGTACATCATGAGAAAGGCCAGGCTGGATGAATACAAGCTGGGATCAAGATTGCTGGGAGAAATATCAACAACCTCAGACATGCAGACAATACCACTCTAAGGGAAGAAAGTGAAGAGGAACTAGAGAATCTCTTGAGGAGGGTAAAACAGGAGTGAAAAAACTGGCTTAAAACTCAACATTCAAAAAACTAAGACCATGGCATTCAGTCTCATCACTTCATGGAAAATAGATAGGGAAACAGTGGCAGATTTTCTTTTCTTCACCTCCAAATCAATGCGGATGGTGACTTCAGCCACGGAGTTAAAACACATTTGCTCCTTGGAAGAAAAGCTATGACAAAGCTAGACAGCATTTTAAAAAGCTGAGACATCGCTTTGCTGTCAAAGGTCTGCATCATCAAAGCTGTGTTTTATCCACTAGTCATGTATGTATATGAGAACTGGACCGTAAAGAAGGCTGAGCACAGAAGAACTGATTTCAAACTGTAGGGCTAGAGAAGATTTTTGAGAGTCCCTTGGACAGCAAGGAGATAAAACAAGTCAATCCTAAAGGAAACCCTGAATATACATTGGAAGGACTTATGCTGAAGCTTAAGTTCCAATACTTTGTCCACCTGATGTGAAGAGGCAACTCATTGAAAAATACCCTAATGCTAGGAAAGATTGAAATCAGGAGGAGAAGCGGGCAACAGAGAATGAGATGGGCAAGAGTTCAAGCAATTTCTGGGAGATGGTGAAGGACAGGGAAGCCTGGCATGTTGCGGTCCACGGAGTTGGAATGACAGTGACTAAACAACAGCAACAACTAAAACTTTTCATAGTTTGATAATTTATCTGTAAGAAGCCTATGATGAAGTTTTAATTGGTGAAACACTATACATGTAAAAAGATGCTTACTGCAACATAATGTATAAAGTAAGAAATAGACCCTGATGTTGGGAAAGATTGAGGGCAAGAGAAGGGGTGACAGAGAATAAGATGCTTCGATGGCATCTCCAACCCAATGGACATGAGTTTGAGCAAACTCCAGGAGATACTGAAGGACAGAGGAGTCTGGCATGCTTCTGTCCTTGGGGTTGTAATGTCAAACATGACTTAGCAACTGAACAACAACAAGGAATAGAAACACCAATGTATTCGGGAACAGCATTTTATGTGACAAATTATTATGTACTCATTTAAAAAATATTTTCGAGAACTCTTCAATGGTATTTTTCACAATGAAAAAAGTGTTCAAAGGTATTTTCCACAATGAAAAATACATATGAGATAATGATTAATGTATATGTTTTTATTTCAATCTCCTAAAGAAGTTTCATAAGACATTTTAATGTATGTGATATTAAAGATAACTGAATTGGATGGCATAGACTTGATGGATATAAGTTTGAGCAAGCTCCAGATGTTGTTGATGGACAGGGAAGCCTGGCATGCTTCAGTCCAAAGAGTCAGACATGACTGAGGGACTAAACTGAACCGTGAATAAAAAAGGATGAATAGAAAGTAATTTCTGCTACATCATGAAATTAATGGTGATTTATGTTTCATCTTTATAGTTTTATTATTCTCATATCATCTACCTTGGCTTTGTATTGTTTTATTAATGAGTAAAAGTCCATTGAATATAAAGATAAAAGTTAGAAAATAGAAGAAACAATTTCCTTGATCATATTGATTTTGAGTTGCATAAAGACATTCAGAAAATATATTTAACTGGAATTTAGAAATGTTAGTTTTAGTTATGGTGGTTTAGAAGGATTCATCTGTCAGTAACCCACATCAAGAGTACCTGAAACAGAGTGAGTGTGATAATATTGAGAGTTTATAAACAATGACAAAAGTTGAATGCGTATGCACTTGGTGAAATTCCAACATACAATGAAAAGTAAATTATGAAGTAGTCTACCACTGTTTTTTTTTCTCATCATTACCATTTTTGTACAATAAAGAAAAAACTGATAAATTTAAATTGTTAAACTAGGAAGTAAAAAGTGAGGGCCATTCTCTGGACAAGAAATGGAAATGAACTGAGAAGTTATAAATGTGTTTGCAATTATGCACAGTTTTTCATCAGTGTGTAAAACTTCTCATGATCAAAGTTGCAAATTGTATCCATTATTTCCATTCAGGTCATTAACAAGGAACATTCAGATATAATTTTTTAGTATTGCCTTACTGAATGCACTCAAGTAGCACTTTATAAATGCACAGCAACAACAGAAAAAGTTATCAACAAATATTTAGCTCTATTAAAGCATGTGAAGACCAATAATAATGCCTTTGATTCAATTCCACTTAATAATCATTTCACTGGATACAGAAACTATCAGCCCTTGTGGCACTCATATTTGTGTCAGCTGATTATGGAGTCTCATGCTTCCAACCTTTACTACAGAAATCTCTAACAAGTTGTTAATAAAACCAATTTAGTTAAAGTCAAAGTCTTAAGTTTGTTCCTAAATTTATCTTTATATCACTTTCAAACAGTTAAAATCCAATAATTGTCATTGCATAGGAACCTAAGCTATTCATGTTTTGGGGAAGGGAAAAAAATCACAGTGAAGGAAACTGGCATTTATAGAATGTTTCATGTGTTACAGACAAGCTGAGAGATTATTTATCATCATTATCTCATTAATTCAGAAAAGTCCTTTGTGAATTTGGAAATATTATTTCTATTTTATAAACATAGAAAATTGATAGATTTGGCAGATTCCTTAACAACCAGTGTAACAGAGCTAATAATTGCTAGAGCTTACAATGTCCTAGAGGTTAAAATTTTTGTAAAAACTGAGAAACTAATTCCAAAATTTAATTGGAAATGTGAGTTACATAAAATAGTCAAAACAACTTTGCAAAATTATATTTAGAAGTATTAAAGTACCTACTTTCATGACTTACTTTAACATTATAGTAATCAAGATATTGTGGTGTTGGCCTAGGGACATACATATAGATTGATGGGACAGAACATAAAGTTCAGAGACAAACTCATAGCCAGAGAGTTTTCACAAAGAACAAAATAGTTTAATAATAAAGTGTTTGTGGTTTAATTACTAAGTTTTGTCTAACTCTTCGTGACCCCATGGACTGTAGCCTGCCAGGCTCCTCTGACCTTGGGATTTCCCAAGCAAGAATACTGGAGTGGGTTACTGTTTCCTTCTCTAGGGATCTTCCTGACCCAGGAGTTGAACTCACATCTCCTACATTGGCAGGTGGATTCTTTACTGCTGAACCACCAGGGAAACTCAAAAAATAAACTGGATATTCTTTAAAATGAATTTTGCTAAAATAGACTGCTATCTGGAAAAACTGAACCTCAACTTTTAGCTCACATCATAGACAACAATTATTTGAAATGAATAATAGACTTAAAACTAAGAGCTAAATCTATTTAAAAAAAAAAAAAACCTGGGGGAAAAAGAGAAGAAAGCTTTTGTACCCTTGGATTAGGCAAAATCCCTAGGAGATAAGAAGTCTGAACCTTTAACAACTATTGTATATAGATAGATAGATAGATAAAAGTTGAAATTCATCTACATTTTAAAACTGCTCATTAGATGACATGTTAAGAGAATAAAGAGGCAAGCTACAGACAGGGAGAAAATATATGCATAACATGTATTTAATGAAGACCTTATCTAGAATGTTAAAATAAATGCTTATAACTCAATAACAATGGAGTAGAATATTAATATTAAAAATTGAGCAAATGATTTGAAAAGTCATCTCAACAAAGAGTGACAAATAAGCATATGAAAGAACTCTTGACATTTGTTGTGGGAAAATTCAAGCCAAAACATCAATGAGATACAACTACACAGAATTATGAAGGCTGAAGATTGACAATATATGCATTGCAAGAAAGTGAAGTAATGACAACATCCATATGTTGTTGAGAAAATGCAAAAGGGCACTCTTACTTCAGGACAGTTGGTGGTCTCACAAAAAATTAAATACTACCTCATTATGCAACCCAGAAATTTCAGCTTCTAGGACTACATATAGAAGAATGAAAACATATATCCACACAAAGAATTAGACAAAAGTGCCCATAGAAGATTCATTTATAATAGCTAAAACTTGGACCAATTAAAATACTTATCATTCTGGATTAATAAACAAAAATGTATATCATTTTGAAAAACACCACTATTACTTACTAATTAGTAAAAGGGAATAAACTAGTTATTTATACAGAGACCATGCATGGATCTCAAAAGCATTTTGTTGGGATAAGGAACACAGACATAAATGATCACTTAATGTTTCTATTTATATAACATTTTAGAAAGGCAGAAAAATTGGGATAGAAATCAGCTCTGTGGTTTCTAGAGACCAAGGTTAGAAGAAGGAAATAGTTGCAAAGTGGCACTAGGAAACTGATAAAAATGTTCTATATGTCAATTGCTAATACCAGACCACCTGACCTGCCTTTTGAGAAATCTGTATGCAGGTCAGGAAGCAACAGTTAGAACTGAACATGGAACAACAGACTGGTTCCAAATAGGAAAAGGAGTACATCAAGGCTATACCTTGTCACCCTGCTTATTTAACTTATATGCAGAGTACATCATGAGAAATGCTGGACTGGAAGAAACCAAAGCTGGAATCAAGATTGCCGGGAGAAATATCAATCACCTCAGATATGCAGATGACACCACCCTTATGGCAGAAAGTGAAGAGGAACTAAAAAGCTTCTTGCTGAAAGTGAAAGAGGAGAGTGAAAAAGTTGGCTTAAAGCTCAACATTCAGAAAACGAAGATCATGGCATCAGGTCCCATCACTTCATGGGAAATAGATGGGGAAACAGTGGAAACAGTGTCAGACTATTTTTTTGGGGTTCCAAAATCACTGCAGATGGTGACTGCAGCCATGAAATTAAAAGACGCTTACTCCTTGGAAGGAAAATTATGAGCAACCTAGATAGCATATTGAAAAGCAGAGACATTGCTTTGCGGACTAAAGTCTGCCTAGTCAAGGCTATGGTTTTTCCTGTGGTCATGTATGGATGTGAGAGTTGGACTGTGAAGAAGGCTGAGCGCTGAAGAATTGATGCTTTTGAACTGTTGTGTTGGAGAAGACTCTTGAGAGTCCCTTGGACTGCAAGGAGATCCAACCAGTCCCTTCTTAAGGAGATCGTCTCTGGGATTTCTTTGGAAGGAATGATGCTAAAGCTGAAACTCCAGTACTTTGGCCACCTCATGCAAAGAGGTGACTCATTGGAAAAGACTCTGATGCTGGGACGGATTGGGGGCAGGAGGAGAAGGGGACGATAGAGAATGAGATGGCTGGATGGCATCACTGACTCAATGGAAATGAGTCTGAGTGAACTCTGGGAGTTGGAGATGGACAGGAAGGCCTGGTGTGCTGCGATTCATGGGGTCGCAAAGAGTCGGACACGACTGAGCGACTGAACTGAACTGAACTGAAGGTAGTTACTTACATAAATACACATATTTGTCAAAATTCATTGATTTGAGAACTTAAGATCAATGAATTGTGGTGTATGTCAATTATAACACAATAAAGTTGAATTTACAAAAATTGGATTTGGCTAGTACTGGAATCCATACTCTTGTGCACTGATAATTATAAAACAGTCAAATCATTTATCATGTCCGAAAATGTGCAAAAATTATTTTGTGTTTAATTTTAGTATTTGGGAGTTTTTCTGTTCACACTCAACCTATAGGTTTAATTAGAATATGAATGACTTTATCTGTATTTTGCAAGCACAAATGTTTCTTGATTCTAATCTAACAGGCATATCTTTTAAATAATGTAGCAAATGTGGTGGTTTAGAACTGTTTTATTTGTTTATTTTTTAAATTTCAGTCACCAGTTATCTTTGAAATTAAATAACTCTTAGGTGTAATGGTAACATCTTTCTAGTCTAGATATTGTCCATATCACATGTCTGTCTAACTGTGAATTAAAGTTTATGGAAAACATTATAATTACTGAAGTGCCATTTATTGCTTTGATTGCTAGTTGGCATTGCTTTTGTTTATTTGACCTGAAAACTGCATCTATTGTGATTGATAAGCAATATCTAGATAAATATCAAATAATTCATTCACTTATAATTTTTATTTTTATGAGATGTGTATAAGAGACAGTTCTAAAGGAGATCAGCCCTGGTGTTCTTTGGAAGGTTGCAATTAATGACTCAGTTAACAAAATATCTAAACTTAATTAAATGGAATTCACATTTTAATAAATGCATATATAATTTAATACATGTAGTATTTGTGAAAAACAGATGGTTATGCCCTGTTTTAAATGTATATATAAATTGCTATTTGACTTTGCTACAAGAAGAAGTACAAAAAGGAACTAATATTAACTTAATGCTTTTTATTTATCAGTTGATTTCAGTTCTAATCATTCCTTTATTCATTAGGCAAGTCTTCACTAATTTTTAGTGAGTATTATGGATGCTGTACCTTCAGTGATTATCAAGATTGACATTACATTTTCTGGTCCAAGATTGTAGACTGGGAATATATGGTTAACTGTTTATGGAAGGACCTTAGCAATAAACAAAATATATTTGACCTGAAAATCTTGGAGATAGGAAGGAACAAGTAAGAGTATTTATCAGAGACTTCTAAATCTCCTCTAATGTCTCATCATCCCTCTAGTTTTCAGTAGGTCCATTGTTGCATAGATTAAAGGTTACATTTTCAGTTCTCATGGTCAGTTGTAAATATTTGTCAAAGTTTTCCTAATGAAGCCTGGAAGCCAGCTTCTTGGAAATTTATCTTCATTGAATCCTCCTTTATGATGACTGGAATGATGGAAGTAGCCCAATGCCATTTTTTTGTACGGAGCACAAATGTGAGAGTACTTTCAAAGCTCGATCTAAGTACTACACTGATTTCCTATCTGAGTGTGATGTTCTCCATAGTTGTCTCAGACCATGCTCCTGATTTTATACTTACTATCCTATTCTTGCTAAGTTTCCCTAAGCCTACTAGGCAGCTAATGGTGTTCAGCACATTCTACTCCCAAATATTCCACCCTGGCATATTGAGTATTTTAAGTTTTAGGAGCTTGAATGGAATAAACAGGAAGTTCTTTCATTGACCTTCTTCTGTCTTTCTCCCCTGAAGGATGTCATGAAACCTTTATGCACGAGTTACCCTCTCTATACCCAAGGAAATAATCATCCCTAATTTCAAGATAGCTGAACGTTGAGGAATATCCAAATGAACAGGCCTTGCTAAGTTTTCATCAGTTTAGCAGACTTAACTCTTGCTCTTTGTAAAATCATATTTTTCTGTGACTTTCTCATCAAACCTAACATAAAAACACACAGGATTAACCAGTTTTTCTTTTTATATTCATTTCCTTAAGAGATATTTCATCATGTAAAACTTATGCTAAAAATGTGTACTCTTTTTTTTTCTGTTCATCTGTTTTTGTCAGTTTAATTTTCAGACATGCCAAGGACCATAAGAGCATAGGAGAAAATTGTTTTTTCCTGAAGTTTCCCCTTGAACAACACTCTTGGTTAGATTCTATTAAGGCCAGTAGAACCTTCTCTGCCGGGGTCCAGCCCCAGTGGATCCAGGGAATTCGAAGTTGGGGACGGCGTCAGTGTCTCTGGAAAAATACATATTTAATCACAGATATATAGAGAGATTAGAAACGGATAGTGTAGTAGGAAAATTAGTGGAGAAAAAGAGGCTGAATAACTTGGTTTACATGGAATAGTATCCATGCTCCAGATGGGAATTCAGCCAGAAAAACGGGAGCAAGAAAGAAACGACATGGGGGAATCAGTCTTTCCGGAAACTGATCTGATTTCTTTATTTCTGGGGTTTGTTTATATACCTTTTTTTACATATAGGGATGAATACAAAGTCACATGGGGGTCAGCAGTCCTGACCTTCATCGAAATCAGGTGCTTCACATAAATGTATATAAAAAAAAAGGTCTTAGGGAATTTACATCATCTTCTGGCCATGAGACCTGCTGACATTTTATGATCCTTTCTTTCTGATAACCAAAAAAACTTATTTCTTCCAAGGGTGTTTTTTCTTAAACCAGGCACCACCCTCCAAATAAAGTTACATTCCTATAGGGTGAGGGTGTAGTGAGTTACAATCAAGAAAGGAATTTATTTAACCCAAGGTTAACATGATTAATCTTAAAGGTTAATACTTATTTCTCCTATATGCTTAAAGGTTAATACTTATTTCTCCTATATGCTAGTTATATTCATTATAAGGGCAGGGAACATGGAGATTTAGCAGCAAACATCAACCCAACAAGTGAAAATCCCTTCACCAATGTTCCCCTTAAGATCTATTTAGTCTTAAGATAGTGATAAAGTTACATTTTTACATAGCAAGGACACAGTGATTCATAACAAAGTACAGTGATCTATTACAAAAGAGAAAATTCATTAACTCAAAAAGTCTAGTATTGCTGACCTTAAAAACTACTATATTTCTTTTTCTATATTCCAAATACATTGATTAATATATTCCCAGGTGCCTAAGGATATGGAGGCCTGGCGGCAATCATTGACTCGACAATGAGAAAAGTCCTATGCTAATTAAGACTTTAAAATACTCCAAAACTCTCTGTGCTGTTTATGGTTGAGAGGTAGTAAACAATCCTGTGCGTAGTGGCAGGAGTATGGATAATCCTGTCACACAAGCTAGTCTGTCAGCAGAGAGGTTTGACCTAAGACACCCTTGTCACACCCAGGACAGGGAATTAGCAGCAATTATTGACACAACAAATGAAAAACCCTTCACCAATATAATTCCTAACCAACCCACTATACTAATAATTTCCAACTCCCCAAAAGAATTTGCCTTTAGTAAGTCTAAAACATCTCGTGCCTCCCAGGTTGGGAGGCTGTAAACAATCACATGTGGCTGGACGAACCTATACAGGTGGGCTAGATAACCTTCAGAGGAGTCCGTAAGCTGAAACACTCTTGTCATGCCCAGGAATTTTTATTGCCTTGAAGCTGCACGTTAACTCCTTCTCCAAGAGAAATGGTTATGGGGGAGAGCCCCCATAAAGTCAGAGTTGTAGGTGAGAGCATAAAACAGACTCTGGTTTTGGGGTAGACGCTCGGGAACAGGGGGTTTCCTGAGGCTCGATCATGCCTTTGCGTATCCGAAGCCTCCTTCCTCATGACCTTTGCCATGGGCGGAGTTCCTCACGCTGGCTCCCAGCATTCTCTGACTCAGCTTAGAATTGAGAACATATAATTTAATAAATAAGATATAAGGATTGCTAAATGTATCATTACTGTTCACTCTCCTTTCCTAAATTTATGGCCAGAATGATTCAGGAAGACAGCGATGTCTATGTTCATGTGCACTTCAGATTTAAAAGTATATATGCCAGTTTTTTTTTTAGGAATACCTTCACACACTTTTATTTCTCTTCGAATGATTTGTCAAACATCCAGTTGGAAAGCACGAGGCCAGCATCTCTTCTTTTCAGGCTTCTCAATTATCTAGGTTTTGTTTTGTTTTAGTCTACTCAGTGGTATCTGAGAGGCAGCTTATATTGACTACAAGGAGCAGATTCACTGTATCTCTTCCCAACTATACATCCTCTGATATTAAGCTGGTAGCTTGAGGAACCTACCACAGTGTAAGAATTTACACCAAAGAAATGTGCAAATACTCAAAAATGTTTCTCTTTTGAGAAATTTATTGACACAATATTGAATCCACATGTTCAGTCTAGGTCTCCAAAATAGGATGATAAAACACGTACACATTCATTCATTTATTTCTGTAAACTCTGTTATCGTGATCATACAGATTAGTTGGAAAAAGTGGTGGGTGAGTTAAAAGGCAAACACAGCCATCTGTTAGGTAGCACTGTACTTGATATATGTCACCTCTTTTCACATAAAAGGAAAAGGCTCATTATAAATATTGCTATAAATTATAGACTTAATTATGACTGTGAAAGAGAACTTATTGATTACTATGTTCAAAATTTTAAAAATAACAGTCATTAGATGTTTGGAGGTCATAGAGAAAAAAAGAGATATGTTTAGTGTATAGATTTTCATGTAACAAATTAAGGAATCAAAAGATTGGCCTATAGATCCTGATTGAGAGAAAACAATAACAGAAAAGTCCACAAAATAAAAATTTGAGTATATTATCAAAAGTTAAAGAGATATAAATACACATTTAGACAGAAGAGGAGTTTGCTTAGACCAAGTTAAATTTTGATCTATTATTATGAGAAAATAACTGCTAATGTGTTTTAAATAGCTCAAGAAACATTGACAGAAGCATATCATATGAAATTATGAGATCATATCTTAGAAAATGTAGATAGTCTAAATAGTTCAATTTCCTTTGAGAAACAGAAGACTGAATGTTGGAAGTTTGGGAGCAGTTTATATTATAGGTACCGTTGTATTATCAGATATTTTAAATAATTCTTACATTACTTTGGAAAAAAGTCTTTTAAAAAGAGAGATTTATTTATCCTTGGTTTTTAACAGTATAATATATTGAAAAAGATGTGCAATTAAGTCAGAAATTTTTAATATTGCAAAAAAAGAGTTGTATAATTGAAGGACATCATGGGTGGAATACTAACCTGAGTTAAAGGGTCAGGAATGGCTGCATAAAGGAAGTGATGTTTAAGCTCAAACTTTAATAATAAATAGAACTTAATTAATTAAAATAGAGCAACATTTCATTTTAATGACTGAGTATTATTCTATTATATGTATCTTCACCACATCTTCTTTATCCATTCATCTGTTAATGAATGTTGCTTCAGTACTCTGACAATTAAAACAATGCTGCTATGAACACTGGGGTGCATGTGTCTTTTCAAATTGGTGTTTTTGTTTTTTCAGATATATGCCCACAATTGGAATTTCTGGGTCATATGCTAGTTTTAGTTTTTTGAGAAAACTCCATAAGATTTTCTTCAGTGATTGTACCAATTTACATTCCCACTGATTGTGTACAAGCATTCCCTTTTCTGTCCATCCTCACCAACATTTATTATTTATGTGCTTTTTGATGATAGCCATTCTGACTTGTGTAAGTTAGTAACTCATGGTTTTGATTTGCATTTCCTCAATTATTAGTGGTGTTGAGCATCTTTTCATGTGTCTGTTGGACATCTGCGTTTCCTCTTTAGAAAAATGTTTACTCAGTTCTTCTGCCAATTTTTTAACAGGGTTGCTTGATTTTTTGATGTGGAGTTGCATGACCTCATTATATAATTTGTATATTAATTGCTTATTGGTAATATCACTTACAAATATTTTTTTCCAGTTAAGCTGGTTATTATTATTTTTTTTTTTTTGGCTTTGTCAATGGTTTCTTTTGCTTGCAAAAACTTTTAAATTTAATTAGGTCCCATTTGTTTATTTTTTGCTTTTATTTTCTTTAGTTTAGAAGAGGAATCCAAACAACTATTTGTGAAAGTGTTCTGCCTATGTTTTCTTCTAGAAGTTTTATGGTATCTGGTCTTACATTTAGGTTTTTAATCTATTTTTAGTTCATTTTTGTATGTGGTGTTAGAGAACATTCTGATTTCATTCTTTTACATGAAGCTGTCCAGTTTCTCCAGGACCACTTATTGAAAAGATTTTTTTTTCTCTGTTGTATATTCTTTTCTCCTATTTATACTATAAGTGCATAGGTTTATTTCTGAGCTTTCTATCCTGTTGCATTGATCTATGTGCTTGTTTTTGTGCCAGTGCCATACTATTTTGATTATTATAATTTTGTAGTAAAATTTAAAGTCAGGGAACATCGTTCCTCCAGCTCTGTATTTTCTCAAAATTGTTTTGGCTATGTTGAGTCTTTCGTGTTTCCATATAAAGGTTTTGTTTTAGTTCTGTGAAAAATGCCACTGCATTTTGATGTGGATTGGATTGGGTAGTATGACCATTTTAACAATATCAATTTTTCCAGTCCAAAAACATGCTTTATCTTTTTATCTGTTTGTATCATCTTCAATTTCCTTCATCAATGTCTTATAATTTTCCAAATGCAATTCCTTTGCTTTCTTAGGTAAGTTTATTCCTAGGTGTGTGTGTGTGTGTGTGTGTGTGTGTGTGTGTGTGTGTGTTTTAATTGAAGGATAATTGCTCTACAAAATTTTGTTGTTTTCCATCAAACCTCAACCAAATCATCCACAGGTATACATATATCCCCTCCCTTTTGAAACTCCCTCCCATCTCCCGCTCCATCCCACCCCTGTAGATTGATACAGAGCCCCTGTTTGAGTTTCCTGAGTCATACAGCAAATTCCCATTGGCTATCTATTTTACATATGGTAATATGTTTCCATGTTACTCTTTCCATACAGCTCACCCTCTCCTCCTTACTCCCCATGTCCACAAGTACATTCTCTATGTTTCTCCACTGCTGCCCTGTTTAAGTAAATTCTTCAGTACTATTTTTCTAGACTCCATATATGCATTAGAATACAGTATTTATCTTTTTCTTTCTGACTCACTTCACTCTGTATGATAGGTTCTAGGTTCATTCACCTCATTAGAACTGACTCAAAGGCATTCATATTTATGACTGAGTAATATTCCATTGGGTATATGTACAATTCTTCATCCATTCATCTGTCAATGGACATCTAGGTTGCTTCCATGTTCCAGCTGTTGTAAATAGTGCTGCAATGAAAAATGGGATATATGTGCCTTTTTCAATTTTGGTTTTCTCAAAGTATATATATGCCTAGGAGTGGGATGGCTGGGTCATATGTTGGCTTTATTCCTAGTTTCTTAAGGAATCTTCATAGCATCTTCCATAGTGGCTATATCAATTTACATTCCCACAAACAGTGCATGAGTGTTCCATTTTCTCCATACCATCCTAGTATTTAATGTTTGTAGACTGTTTGATGATGGACATTCTGACTTTCTGATGGTTTAAGATGGTATCACATTGTAATTTTGATTTGCATTTCTCTAATAATGAGCAATATTGAGCATCTTTTCATGTATCTGTTAGCCATATGAGTGTCTTGTTTGGAAAAATGTCTGTTTAAGTCTTTTTCCCACTATTTGATTGCATTGTTTGCTTTTCTGGCATTGAGTTGTATGAGCTGCTTGTATATTTTGGACATTAATCCTTTGTCAGTTGTTTCATTTGCTATTATTTTCTCCCATTCTGAGTGTTGTCTTTTCACCTTGCTAATAGTTTCCTTTGCTGTCCAAAAACTTTTAAGTTTAATCAGGTCCCACTTGTTTACTTTTGTTTTTATTTCCATTTCTCTAGGAGGTGTGTCATAGAGGATCTTGCTTTGATTTATGTCATCGAGTGTTCTGCCTATGTTTTCCTCTAAGAGGTTTATAGTTTCTGGTCTTACCTTTAGGTCTTTAATCCATTTTGAGTTGATCTTTGTGTATGGTGTTAGGAAGTGTTCTACTTTCACTCTTTTATTTGTAACTGTCCTGTTTTCCCAGCACCACTTGTTGAAGAGGCTGTCTTTGCCCCATTGTATATTTTTTCCTCCTTTGTCAAAAATAAGGTACCCATAGGTGCATGGATTTATTTCTGTGTTTTCTATCTTGTTCCATTGGTCTACATTGTTGTTTTGTGCCAGTACCATACTGACTGTAGTCTGTAGTAAATCTCACTGAAGCTTTGTAGTAAAAGCTGAAGTCAGGAAAGCTGATTTCTCCAGCTCCATTCGTCTTTCTCAAGACTGCTTTAGCTATTTGGGGTCTTTTGTGTTTCCATATGAATCATGAAATTTTTTATTCTAATTTTGTGAAAAATGCCATTGTTAATTTGATAAGGATCACATTGAATCTGTAGATTGCATTTGGTAGTATAGTCATTTTCACAGTATTGATTCTTCCTACCCAGGAACAAGGAAAATCTCTGTTTATGTTGTCTTTGATTTCTTTCATTAGTGTCTTATAATTTTCTGTGTAGAGTTCTTTTGTCTCTTCAGTTAAGTTTATTCTTAGATATTTAATTCTTTCTCTTGCAATGGTGAATGGGATTGATTCCTTAATTTCTCTTTCTGATTTTTCATTGCTAGTATATAAAAATTAAAGTGATTTCTGTGTATTGATTTTGCATCTTGGAACTTTGCTAAATTCACTGATTAGTTCCAGCAATTTTCTAATCTTCAGGGTTTTCTATGTGCAGTATCATGTCATCTGAAGGAGTGAGAGCTTTACTTATTATTTCTGATCTGGATTCCTTTTATTTATTTTTCTTCTCTGATGGTTGAAGCTAGGACTTCCAGAACTCTGTTGAGTAATAATGGTGAAAGTGCACTCTCTTGTATTGTTCCTGATCTTAGGGGGAATGCTTTTCCCATTAAATTTTTCACCATTGGGAATAATGTTAGCAGTAGGATTATCATGTGCAACCTTTACTGTGGTGAATTATGTAGCTTCTATGCCCATTTTCTGAAGAGTTTTAATCAGGCTTCAGCAATACATGAACCGTGCACTTCCAGATGATCAAGCTACTGTTAGAAAAGGCAGAGGAACCAGAGATCAAATTACTAACATCTGCTGGATCATCAAAAAAGCAAGAGAGTTCCAGAAAAACATCTATTTCTGCTTTATTGACTATGCCAAAGCCTTTAACTGTGTGGATCACAATAAACTGAGGAAAATTCTGAAAGAGATGGGAATACCAGACCACCTGGCCTGCCTCTTGAGAAACCTATATGCAGGTCAGGAAGCAACCATTAGAACTGGACATGGAACAACAGACTGGTCCAAATAGGAAAAGGAGTATTTCAAGGCTGTGTATTGTCACCCTGCTTACTTAACGTATATGCAGAGTACATCATGAGAAATGCTGGGCTGGAGGAAGCACAAGCTGGGGTGAAGACTGCCAAGAGAAATATCAATAACCTCAGATATGCAGATGACACCACCCTTATGGCAGAAATGAAGAACTAAAGAGGCTTCTGATTAAAGTGAAAGAAGAGACTGAAAAATTCGGCTTAAGGCTCAACATTCAGAAAACTAAGATCACGGCATCCAGTCCCATCACTTCACGGCAAATAGATGGGGACACAGTAGAAACAGTGACAGGTTTCATTTTGGGGGCGGGGGGGGCTTCAAAATCACTGCAGATGGTGATTGCAGCCATGAAATTAAAATATTCTTTCTCCTTGGAAGGAAAGTTATGACCAACCTAGACAACATATTAAAAAGCAGAGACATTACTTTGTCAACAAAGATCTATCTAGTCATGGCTATGGTTTTTCCAGTAGTCATGTATGGATATGAGAGTTGGACTATAAAGAAAGCTGAGCACTGAAGAATTGATGCTTTTGAACTGTGGTGTTGGAGAAGACTCTTGAGAGTCCCTTGGACTGCAAAGAGATCCAACAAGTTCATCCTAAAGGAAATTAGTCCTGGGTGTTCACTGGAAGGACTGATGTTGAAGCTGAAACTCCAGTACTTTGACCACCTGATGTGAAGAGCTGACTCATTTAAAAAGTCCCTGATACTGGAAAAGATTGAAGGCAGGAGGAGAAGGGGATGACAGAGGATGAGA
>SJYR01001190.1:780341-794579 GCA_006410655.1 Kobus ellipsiprymnus | reverse complement strand
TACAGAAACTGTAAGTTTTTCTATAAGAAAATGTTTCCTATGAACAGTTAACTTTATTTCTTTCCAATTTTGTATGATTATATTTCTTTTTCTTGCCTAATTGTTCTGGCTAGGACTTTGAGTTGAGTAGAAGTGATGAATACAAGAATCTTTGTCTTGTTCCTGATCTTACAGAAAAAATTTTCCAGTCTTTCACTATTGAATATAATGTTTCCTATGCATTTTTCATACATGGCCACAAATATGTCAAGGTAGTTTCATTCTATTCCTAGTTTGCTGAGTGATTTAATCATCAGAGAGAGGTGAATTCTGTCAAATGCTTTTCCCACATCAGTTAAGATAATAGTGAGTTTTTCCTCCTACATTCTCTTAAAGTGGTCTATTCCATTGATTTTCTTTTATATATTGAACCATTCTATCATTTCAGGAATAAGTTCCACTTTATTATGAGGTATAATTATATACAATTTATCTTGCTATTTTTAAGGCTATTTTTGTTTTGACTTTTGAGAGTTTACTCAAATTACTTAGACTTCTCATACATCTAAATTCACATCTTTCTTCAAATTTGGGAATCTTATAGCCTCTATTTCTTCAAATAAGCTCTTTGGTTTTTTATCTCTCTTTTGTCTACCTGAAAGTGAAAGTGAAAGTCGCTCACACATGTCTGGAAACCATAACTGAAAGAGACATGTGTACCCCAATGTTCACTGAAGCACCGTTTACAATAGCTAAGACATGGAAGCAACCTAGATATCCATCAGCATACAAATGGATAAGGATGTTGTGGTACATATACACAATGAAATATTATTCAGCTATAAAATATAATTCATTTGAGTCAGTTCTAATGAGTTGAATGAAACTGGAGTCTATTTTATAGAGTGAAGTAAGTCAGAAAGAGAAATACCAATACAGTATACTAACACATATATATGGAATTTAGAAAAATGATAAAGATGAGTATATATGCAAAACAGCAAAAGAGACACAGATGTAAAGAATAGACTTTTGAACTATGTGGAAGAAGGTGAGGGTAAGACATTTGAGAGAATAACATTAAAACCTGTATATTACCATAGGTAAAACAGAAGACCAGTGCAAGTTTGATGTATGAAGTAGGGCAATCAAAGCTGGTGTTCTGGGACAACAGAAGCATGGGGTAGGGATGTAGCTGGGAGGGGGGTTCCGGATGTGAGGGACATATGTACACCCATGGCTTAATCATGTCGATGTATGGCAAAACCCACCATAATGTTGTAAAGTAATTAGCCTTCGATTAAATAAATTAATTTAAATGATAAAAAATAAAACCATTGAAAGCAAAAAAAAAAAAAAGTCTTCTACAGCACCACATTTTGAAAGTATCAATTCTTCAGCACTCAGCCTTCTTTATGGTCCAACTCTCACATCCATATATGACTACTGGAAAAACCATAGCTTTAACTAGATGGACCTTTATAGGTAAAGTGATGACTCTGCTTTTTAATATGCTGTTTAGGTTTGTCATAGTTTTTTTTTGCAAGGAACAAATGTTTTTTAATTTCATGGCTGCAGTCACCATCTGCAGTGACTTTGGAGCCCCTAAAAATAAAGTCTCTTGCTGTTTTCATTGTTTCCCCACCTATTTGCTATGAAGTGATGGGACCAGAAGCCATGATCTTAGTTTTCTGAATGTTGAGCTTTAAAGCAACATTTTCACTCTCCTCTTTCACTTTCATCAAGAGGATCTTTAGTTCTTCCTCACTTTCTGCCATAAGGATGATGTCATCTGCATATCTCAGGTTATTGATATTTCTCCCAGCAATCTTGATTCCAGCTTGTGCTTCATCCAACCTGACATTTCTCATGATTTATTCTGCATGTAAATTAAATAAGCAGGGTGACAATATACAGCCTTGGGATACTCCTTTCCTGATTTGGAACTAGTCTGTAGTTTCATGTCCAGTTCTAACTGTTGCTTCTTGACCTGCATGCAGATTTTTTAGGAGGCAGTTAAGGTGGCCTGGTATTCCCATATCTTTAAGAATTTTCGAGTTTTTTGTGGTCTACACAGTCAGAGGCTTTAGCATAATAAATTAGGCAGATGTAGATGTATTTATGGAATTCCTTTGATTTTTCTATGGTCCAAGGAATGTTGGAAGTTTGATCTCTTGTTCCTCTACCTTCTCTAAATCCAGCTTGTACATCTGAAAGTTCTTGGTTCATGTATTATTAAAGCCTAGCTTGAAGGATTTTGAGCCTTACCTTGCTAACATGTGAAATGAGTGCAATTGTGTGGCAGTCTGAACATTTTACACTGCCCTTTGTGATTGAAATGAAAGCTGACCTTTGCCAGTCCTGTGGCCACTGCTGAATTTTTCAGTTTTGCTGTCTTGTTGATTGCAGTACTTTAACAGTATCATCTTTTAGGATTTGAAATAGATCAGCTGGAATTCCATCACTTCCACTAGCTTTGTTCATATTAATGCTTTCTAAGGCCCTCTTGACCTGACTTCACTCTTCAGAATATATGTCAGAATGATAATTATTAATGGTGGAGGAAGGAGAGAGTGGGACAAAGTGAGAGAGCATCATTGAAACATATACATTACCATATGTAAAATACATAGCCAGTTTGAATTTGCACTATGATTTAGGGAGCTCAAACCCAGTGCTCTGTGACAACCTAGAGGAGTAGGATTGGGTGGGAGGTAAAAGGGGGGTTGAAGAGGGAGGGTATTTATATATACCTATGGTTGATTCATGTTGATATATGGCAGAAGCTTACACAACACTGTAAAGGAATTATCCTCCAATTAAAAATGAATACTTTTTTTTTAAAAAAGAAAAGAAAAAAATGAAAGAAAAACTAGGCAATAAAAATTGTAATTATTTTTGTGGGAAATAAGATAAGGGATCTTTTGAGGGTGATATGTAGTATAGTAGACCGTGAACTTAGTAGTTTAATGACAGATGTAGATATATACAGATAGAGTTAAACCTATAGCTCTTTGCACTTATAACCCTGGTCTTTGTGTGTGTGTGTGTGTGTGTTTGTATTTGTGTAAGGATATGTGTACATAGGTACAAAGAAAAGAAAGGGAGATACATTTTTTTTAAAAAATCTAATAGAATTCTTAAAAATTTATCTGTTAAAATTCTTGAGTCTTTGGTAAATCCATCAGAGAGATATGATGGGACTTCTGGTGGTTTTTAGAAATAAATATATACATATATAAAACCTTTTAACTGTACTGGGATATAGTTAGTTAACAATGTTAGTAGCTTCAGGTGAAGAGCAAAGTAACTTAGCCCTATATATACGTGTATCCATTCTCCCCTAGACTTCCCTCCCATCCAGGCTGCTGCATAACATTGAGCAGAGTTCTCTGTGCTATACATTAGGTCCTTGTTGGTTATCCACTTTAAATATAGCAGTGTGTACTTGTCCATCCCAAATTCCCTAAGTATCCCTTTCCTACATCCTCTCCTCTGGTAACTTAGAAATATTTTAAATATGAAATGATTTTAATGCTAAAATCTCAGTCTGAAGTGTTTCAAACCATCAAAGTGGAATGAATTTAATCTGAAGATATTTGAGGAAACTACAAATAACCACCATATATCATAACTAAAAAAAAAAGGAGAAACACACTTCTTTCTAAAAATTGTTACTATTTTCTAATGGGTAGACAATGATTACATTATCTAGCTTTAGCCTTATGAGAGTGTAGTTAAGAAAGAAAATACATGTTTTTCATAGTGTGTGGACTCAACAGTGGGAAGCCATGTTCTTTGGAATCATAAAGGGCAACTAGTATAAATAGTAAAAATCCATTTGTCTGCATTTATGGGCTCTCAAACTACAGACATTAAAATACACATATATATTCCCCAACATACATAGGTTTACATACACACACAGGTACACCCACAGACATCACCATGATGGGAAAGATGAGGGTATCTCTCTTATAATAAGATAAATGTATGTTAGTATAGTGCTTCTAGAAGCTAATTCCAGTCTTGTGTATCTAAGTCTTTAAAAGGTATACACTTTTTGATCATGACTTCACACTTGGGAATTTATCATAACTAAATAATTAAGGTTTTACAGAAGAGCTAGAAGATGAATGTCATTGATGAATTTCTATAAATGGCAGAAAAGTAATGAAGAAAAAAAAAGAAAAGGAAATTGGAAATAATATAAACATTAAATTAAAGGGGTCATGAAGCATGAGTTATGCTGTTTTATTGCAATTTGCTACTGTAGATTTTATTTACAATGATAGTTAAAAAATAAGGGAAATTAAAATTGAGAAGATTTAAGACATTTTTCTACTATTACACAGCTCAAAGGATGGAGCTTGGGTTGAAATGCACGCAATCAGTCTTTAGAGTCCATGTACCTGAATCATAACTCTATGCATTTCCTATGATATTTTTATTCTTTTGCTTTTATAGCTTTAATATGTATGCTATTTAATGTTTAAAATTATTTACATTTTTAACACAAAAAATTAAGCATTTAATTCTATATAAATTAAAGTAAGAAGGAAGTTATAACTTGCATTTGAATAAAAAATACAATATATAAAATCTTTTTTTCTGTTTATTTGCATTCATTCTTACTTAAATTATTTAGTTGAAGTTCAAAATCTGTGAGGTGTGTCTTCTTTATTTATTTGGTTTGGTACTTCTTCAAAAGGCTTGTGAAAAGTTAACAATGCTCAGGAATTTCTCAAATAGATTATATTGGTTTCTATTTGGTTATTCCATCCATTGGAATTCATTCCATTCCAATGAATTTGTTCATTCATTATTCATTCAAGAGTGAACATTGGCATTTTAAGAATCAATAAATTAAAATGGACTGGAATCAGTTCAGTTCAGTTGTTCAGTCATGTCCAACTCTGTTACCCCATGAACTGCAGTACACCAGGCTTCCCTGTCCATCAGCAACTCATGGAGGTTACTCAAACTCATGTCCGTTGAGTCAGTGATGCCATCCAGCCATCTCATCCTCTGTCGTCCTCTTCTCATTCCATTCCAATGAATTTGTTCATTCATTATTCATTCAAGAGTGAACATTGGCATTTTAAGAATCAATAAATTAAAATGGACTGGAATCAGTTCAGTTCAGTTGTTCAGTCATGTCCAACTCTGTTACCCCATGAACTGCAGTACACCAGGCTTCCCTGTCCATCAGCAACTCATGGAGGTTACTCAAACTCATGTCCGTTGAGTCAGTGATGCCATCCAGCCATCTCATCCTCTGTCGTCCTCTTCTCCTCCTGCCTTCAATCTTTCCCAGCATCAGGGTCTTTTCAAATGAGTCAGTTCTTCACATCAGGTGGCCAATGTATTGGAGTTTCAGCTTCAACATCAGACCTTCCAATGAACATTCAGGATTGATTTCCTTTAGGATGGACTGGTTTGATCTTCTTGCAGTCCAAGGGACTCTCAAGAGTCTTCTTCAACACAACAGTTCAAAAGCATTAGTTCTTCAGTGCTCAGCTGTCTTTATAGTCCAACTCTCACAATCATACATGACTACTGGAAAGACCATAGCTTTGACTAGATGGACCATTGTTGCAAAGTAATGTCTCTGCTTTTTAATATGCTGTCTAGGTTGGTCATAGCCTTTCTTCCAAAGAGTAAATGTCTTTTAATTTCATGGCTGGAGCCACCATCTGCAGTGATTTTGGAGCCCCCCCCCCCAAAAAAAAAGTAAAGTCTGTCACTGTTTCCATTGTTTCCTCATCTATTTGCCATGAAGTGATGGGACCAGAATCCATGATCTTAGTTTTCTGAATGTTGAGTTTTAAGCCAACCTTTTCACTCTCCTCTTTCATTTTCATCAAGAGGCTCTTAGATCTTCACTTTCTGCCCAAATTGTGTTGCCATTTGCATATCTGAGTGTACTGATATTTCTCCTCACAGTCTTGATTCCAGCTTGTGCTTTATCCAGTCCAGTATTTCTCATCATGTACTTTGCATATAAGTTAAATATGCAGGATGACAAAATGCAGCCTTGATGTACTCCATTGTGTCAGCATTCTGGACAGGAGAAGGGAATGGCAAACCACTTCAGTATTCTTGCTTTGAGAACCCTATGAACAGTATGAAAAGGCAAAAATATAGGCTGCAATGGGTGAATTTAACTCAGATGACCATTATATCTACTACTATGGGCAAAAATCCCTTAGAAGAAATGACGTAGCCCTCATAGTTAACAAGAGTCTGAAATGCAGTTCTTGTGTGCAGTCTCAAAAAGGATAGAATGATCTCTGTTCATTTCCAAGCAAATCATTAAGTATCAGAGTAATCCAAGTATATGTGCAAACTAGTAATGCTAAAGAATCTGAAGTTGAACAGTTCTATGAAGACCTACAAGACCTTCTAGAACTAATACCTAAAAAATGATGTTCCTTTCATTATAGGGTACTGTAATACAAATGTAGGAAGTCAAGAGCTACCTGAAGTAACAGGCAAATTTGACCTTCTAGTAGAAAATGAAGTAGGACAAAAGCTAACGAAGTTTTGCCAAGAGAACACACTGGTCGTAGCAAACACCCTCTTCCAACAACACAAGAGAAGATTCTATACATGGACATCACCAGAGGGTCAATTCCAAAATCAGATTGGTTATATTCTTTGCAGCCAAAGATGGAGAAGCTCTATACAGTCAGCAAAAACAAGACTGGGAACTGACTATGGTTCAGAATATGAAATCCTTATGGCAAAATTCAGAGTGAAATTGAAAAAAGTGGAGAAAACCTCTAGACCATTCAGGTATGACCTAAATCAAAGCTCTTATAATTATAAGAGATGTGGATGTGAAAAATAGATTCAAGGGATTAGGTCTGATCGAGGGCCTGAAAGACTATGGACAGAGGTTTGTGACATTGTACAGGAGGCAGTGATCAAAACCATCCTCCAGAAAAAGAAATGCACAAAGGCAAAATGGCCATCTGAGGAGGCCTTACACAGAGCTGAGAAAAGAAGAAATGCTAAGGGGGAATGAGAAAGGAAAGATATACCCATTTGAGTACAAAGTTCTAAAGACTAGCACAGAGACATAGAGTGTTCCTCAGTGATCAGTGAAAAGAAATAGAGTAAAAGAAAAGAATGGGAAAGACTAGAGATCTCTTCAAGAAAATTAGAGATGCCAAAGGAACTCTTCATGCAAAGATGGGCTCGATAAAGGACAGAAATGGTAGGGACCTAAAAGAAGCAGACAATATTATGAAGAGGTGACAAGAATACACAAAGCTATACAAAAAAATATCTTCATGACCTAGATAACCATGAGAGTGTGATCACTCACCTAGAGCCAGACATCATGGGATGTGAAGTCAAGGGAGCCTTAAGAAGCATCACACGAAGAAAGATAGTGGAGGTGATGGAATTCCAGTTGAGCTATTTCAAACCTTAAAAGATGATGCTATCAAAGTGCTACACTCAATATGCCAACAAATTTGGAAAACTCAGCAGTGGCCACAGGACTGGAAAAAGTCAGTTTTCATTTTGATCCCAAAGAAAAGCAATGCCAAAGAATGTTCAGATTATTGCACAATTGCACTCATCTCGTACACTCGTGAAGTAATGCTCAAATTTTGTCCAGCCAGTTTGTGAACCGTGAACTTCCAGATGTTCAAGCTGGATTTAGAAAAGGCAGAGGAACCAAAGGTCAAATTGCCATCATCTATTGGGCCACTGAAAAAGCAAAAAAGTTCTAGAGAAACATCTATTTCTGCTTTATTGAGTATGTCAAAGCCTTTGACTATGTCAGCTCAGTTCAGTTGCTCAGTCATGTCTGACTCTTTGCGACCCCATGAATTGCAGCACGCCAGGCCTCCCTGTTCATCATCAACTCCCAGAGTTCACTCAAACTCACATCCATTGAGTCGGTGATGCCATCCAGGCATTTCATCCTTTGTTGTCCCCTTCTCCTCTTGCCCCCAATCCCTCCCAGCATCAGAGTCTTTTCCAAAGAGTCAACTCTTCACATGAGGTGGCCAAAGTACTGGAGTTTCACCTTCAACATCAGTCCTTCCAAAGAACACCCAGGACCGATCTCCTTTAGAATGACTGGTTGGATCTCCTTGCAGTCCAAGGGACTCTCAGGAGTCTTCTCCAACATCACATTTCAAAAGCAACAATTCTTTGGTGCTCAGCTTTCTTCACAGTCCAACTATCACATCCCATGTACATGACCACTGGAGAAACCACAGCCTTGACTAGATGGACCCTTGTTGGCAATGTAATGTCTCTGCTTTTGAATATGCTATCTAGGTTGGTCATAACTTTCCTTCCAAGGAGCAAGCGTCTATTAATTTCATGGCTGCAATCACCATCTGCAGTGATTTTGGAGCCCAGAAAAATAAAGTCTGACACAGTTTCCACTGTTTAACCATCTATTTTCCATGAAGTGATGGGCCCAGATGCCATGATCATAGTTTTCTGAATGTTGAGCTTTAAGCCAACTCTCTCACTCTCCTCTTTCACTTTCATCAAGAGGCTACACAGTTTGACTGTGTAGATCATATCAAACTGGAAAATGCTTAAAGAGATGGGAATACCAGACCACTTAACCTGCCTCCTCAGATATCTGTATGCAGATCAAGAAGCAGCAGTTAGAACTGGACATGGAACAACAGACTGGTCCAAATTGGGAAAGGAGTACATCAAGACTGTATTTTTTCATCCTGCTTATTTAACATATATGAAGAAAGATCATGTGAAATGCCAGGCTGGATGAAGCACAGGCTGGAATCAAGATTGCCAGGAGAAATATCAACAACCTCAGATATGCAGATAACACCTGACTTATGGGAGAAAGCGAAGGAGATCTAAAGAGCCTCTTGATGAAAGTGAAAGAGAGTGAAAAAGATGGCTTAAAATTCAACATTTAGAAAACTAAGATCATGGCATCTGGTGCCATCACTTCATGGCATATAGATGGGGAAACAATGGAAACAGTGAGAGACTTCATTTTGGGGGGGCTCCAAAATCACTGCAGTTGGTGACTTCAGTCATGAAATTAAAAGACATCTTGGCAGGAAAGTTATGACCAACATAGAGAGCATATTAAAAAGCAAAGACGTTACTTTGCCAACAAAGTTCCATCTAGTCAAGGCTATGGTTTTTCCAGTAGTCATGTATGAGAGTTGGACCATATGACAAGTACAGCCCTGAAGAATTGATGCTTTTGATCTGCAGTGTTGGAGAAAACTCTTGAGAGTCCCTTGGACTTCAAGGAGATCCAAACAGTCTATCCTAAAGGAGATCAGTCCTAGGTGTTCATTGGAAGGACTGATGTTGAAGCTGAAACTTCAATACGTTGGCCACCTGATGTGAAGAACTGACTCATTGGAAAAAAAACCCTGATGCTAGGCAAGATTGAAGGCAGGTGGATAAGGGGACAATAGAGGATGAGATGGCTGGATGGCATCACTGATTTGATGGACATGAGTTTGAGTAAACTCCAGAAGTTGTTGATTGACAGGAAAGCCTGGTGTGCTGCAGTCCATGGAGTCATAGAACTGGACACGACTGAGTGAAATTTACAGGAGACAGGAATCAAGACTATCCCTGAGAAAAAATTTGAAAAAGCAAAATGGCTGTCTGAGGAGGCCTTAGAAATAACTTTGAAAAAAAGAGAAGTGAAAGGCCAAGGAGAAAAGGAAAGATATATGCATTTGAATGCAGAGTTCCAAAAAATAGCAAGGAGAGATAAAAAAGCCTTCCTCAACAATCAATGCAAAGAAATAGAGGAAAGCAATAGAATGGGAAAGACTATAGATCTCTTCAAGAAAATTAGAGATACCAAGGGAACACTTCATGCAAAGATGGCTTCAATAAAGGACAGAAACTGTTTGGACCTAATAGAAGCAGAAGATATTAAGAAGACATGGCGAGAGTACACAAAAGAACTGTACAAGACAGGTCTTCACAACCCAGAAATCATGATGTTGTGATCACTCACACTCACCTAGAGCCAGATATTTTGGAATGTTAAGTCAAGTGGGCCTTAGGGAGCATCAGAATGAACAAAGCTAGTGAAAGTAATGGAATTCCAATTGAGCTATTTCAAATCCTGAAAGATGATGCTCTGAAAGTGCTCCACTGAATATGTCAGCAAAATGGAAAACTCAGCAGTGGCCACAGGACTGGAAAAGGTCAGTTTTCATTCCAATCCCAAAGAAAGGCAATGCCAAAGAATGTTCAAACTAATGCACAATTGCACTCATCTCACATTCTAGAAAGTAATGCTCAAAATTCTTCAAGCCAGGCTTCAGCAATACGTGAACCACAAACTTCCAGATATTCAAGCTGGTTTTAGAAAAGGCAGAGGAACCAGAGATCAAATTGCCAAAATCTACTGGGTCATCAAAAAAGAAAGAGAGTTCCAGAAAACATCTATTTCTGCTTTATTGACTCTGCCAAAGCCTTTGACTGTGTGGATCACAATAAACTGTGGAAAATTCTTCAAGAGATGGGAATACCGGACCACCTGACCTGCCTCTAGAGAAACCTGTATGCAGGTCAGGTTAGAACTGGACATGGAACAACAAACTGGTTCCAAATAGGAAAAGGAAATATATTTCAAGGCTACATATTGTCAACCTGCTAATTTAACATATTGCTGAGTACATCATGAGAAATGCTGGGCTGGAGGAAGCACAAGCTGGAATCAAGATTGCCAGGAGAAATATCAGTAACCTCATATACGCAGATGACACCACCCTTATGGCAGAGAAGAAAAACTAAAGAACCTCTTGATGAAAGTGAAAGAGGTGAGTGAAAAAGTTGGCTTAAAGCTCAACATTCAGAAAACTAAGATCATGGCATACAGTCCCATCCCTTCATGGCAAATAGATGGGGAGACAGTGGAAACAGTGGCTGACTTTATTTTTCTGGGCTCCAAAGTCACTGCAGATAGTGATTGCAGCCATGAAATTAAAAGACACTTACTCCTTGGAAGTAAAGTTATGACCAATGTAGACAACATGTTAAAAAGTAGAGACATTACTTTGTCAACAAAGGTTCATCTAGTCAGTTTTATAGTTTTTCCAGTTGTCATGTATGGATGTAAGAGTTGGACTATAAAGAAAGCTGAGTGCCAAAAAATTGATGCTTTTGAAATGTGATGTTGGAGAAGACTCTTGAGAGTCCCTTGGACTGCAAGGAGATCCAACCAGTCTATCCTAAAGGATATCAGTCCTGGGTGTTCATTGGAAGGACTGATGTTGAAGCTGAAACTCCAATACTTTGGCCACCTGATGTGAAGAGCTGACTCATTGGAAAAGACCCTGATGCTGGGAAAGATAGAGGGCAGGAGAAGGGGACAATAGAGGATTAGATGGTTCGATGGTATCACTGACTCAATGGACATGGGTTTGGGTAGCTCTGGTAATTGGTGATGGACAGCCAGGCCTGTTGTGCTGCGTTTCATGGGGTTGCAAAGAGTTGGACATGAATGTGCAACTGAACTGAACTGAACTGAGCCACTAAACTGAACTGATCTGATTCCATTCAACCCATCTTTTGTATATGCATCTATATCACTTTTTTTTTTTATTATTGTACCTTTAGCAGATGAATTAAAAGTTTTAAAGTCTGACAATATTTGAGTAAAGGAACAAGAACTACAAAAGAGTAAAATCTCAAAAAGAGATTAAGAGAAGTGGGTTTCTCTCTTTAGCTTTTCTAATAGCCATCAATTTATTTCTTTGCTTGTTACCAGAACATAGATCTTTTTTGGTGTCTTATAGCTGTCACAATACTTCTTTCTTTGGTGGCCTGTAGATATCACAATTGTTGTCACACTGAGGAATTGTGTGCCTTGTGCCATGGGAAAGGTCTTTCTTATGAGTGCTATCTTGCTTCCTTTAATATTATTACATTCCACCACTGCCATATGGTTTCGTAGGTACCAGGCACAATGCTGAAAACTATGTGATGTTTCTATCTTGGGTCTGACTTTGATAATGGAGCTGTTAGTGCTTCAGTTCCTTGCTCTTTCATTATATCCATTCATGATATGCCTTAAATAAATACCACATCCATTTATGTCAAAGAAATATTTGGCCATGTCATTGTGTGATGCTTAATAAAATGAAAAAGTAGATTGGTATTAAGAGCAGTGTAATATAGTAAATATACATTGATCTCAACCACTGACTAAAAATGATATCTTGGACATGTAATTTAATATCTCTGGGTCTCAAAGGCTTTACCTGGGTAAAACATTCTTTCCTAGATAGAAATAAATTATTAGACAATATGGTGTCTTTAATTTTCTCACACAGTCTAATGACCACTTAGAATTACTGGCATGAGTTTCAGAGTAATTCCAGGAAGATATTTGGACATTTACTGCCTTATTGAATTACCAATACAATCTTCAAGTATACACATTGAGAATGACAATTGCAGAAATAAGTGTGAGAATTTTATTCCTGATATGTTCTTCATCTTCACTATACTGAGAGGGATTTCATAATATCAATAGTGTAAGAAGCTGTAGAACTTGATTAATAACACAGATATTGTCAGTATCAGGAGATTAAAATATACCCTTGAATAAGTTCTCTCCTTGTAACATAAAACTGAAAGTAGCATCATATAGAAAGATCATAAAATTAAGATTTTCCATACCAGTGTTTGTATCTGAAAACCCTTATGTCCTAAGATTCTGGTTCTTACTTCCAAACTTTAGGAGATCTCAAGAATGTAATTGCCTGAAGAATTCTGATGCTCCACTATTTTGCCAGATTGGAAGATAACTATGTTGGTTGTGGTTTGATTCCTGGTTAGAGTGCAACTCAAAGGTAATGCATCATGATACATGATCATTATCAACCCAGAAAGTTATAAAGTCACCACCAATTTCATCTCTGAAATACTCAGGATATGAAACTTATTGATTTGTGACATAAAAAATATATTATCAAAATGTGAATCAGTCATATAGAGATGACTTTCAATCCAAATCACTGGATCAATTTTATTTCCAATGATTGTTTTATGTTAATTGAGGGTAAAACATGTGCTATTACTTTTAAGCCTCAAGCAAACATTCTACTTCCAGATATTACTTGGGTGATGGCTATTCCATGACACTACAGAAATAATATTCCACACCAGGCTGATAATATTTTTCCTCACATCACAAAGTAATGAAGTTCTGACAAAAGCCATCTGTAAAGAAGAATGTGGATCACTGTGTCTGTTACTATAAATAATTCTGAAAATAAATCTTACATTGAAGTTAGTTTATCAAAGTGAAATAAGAAAATCTACAAATGTGAAATTAAAGTTTTTAAGGGAATAATAGAAACAAAACTATAAATCAGGTGAAATAAGACAAAGGTGATGATACTTTTTCGAAAGACTTTTTAATTTTTGGCCTCAGGATATCACAGTCAGAGCAGAAATCTCCCCCAGGGGTCTGATGACTGACCTGAAAAACATTAATAGACTTTTTTTTTCTTAATACAGCCAATATATTAAAAAAATTACAAATGACACAAAGACTTTCTTTCCATGGGCTGCAGTTTATACTTGAAAAACTTTACATTATGATGCTTGCATGATTTTGCCTCCATTTTAAACCTAGGCTCTGAGATGTGGAAAGCTTATTTGAAAGATATGACATAAGAATATTATTATATTTTGTAATAAAGTGAGTGAGTGATAGTCACTCAGTGGTATCTGACTCTTTGCTACCCCGTGGACCACAGCCTGTCAGCCTCCTCTGTTCATGGAATTCTCCAGGCAAGAATATTGGAGTGAGTTGCCATTCCTTCTCCAGGGGATTTTCCCAACCCAGAAACAGAGCATGGGTCTCCTGCATTGCAGGCAGAATCTTTACCTTCTGAGCCATTAGGGAAGCCTACTACTAAGAGACATTTCTAAGTCAACTTAGAAATCAGGTCAACTTAAAAAATATCAGCAGATACATACTTGACTTTATCTTATAACCTATAGATAATACATTAGAATATGTAATGAATCCATACACCTTTTCCAAAGGAATACCTGAAACATAAGTAGCAGTAAAGTTATGAGTATAGATGAAAAAATACTCAACAAAATCTAGTGAATGAAATCCAGAAACAAACAAAAATGATTATGTATCTTGACCAAATGGAATTTATCCCATTACAAACAGTTTAACATTAAAATCTCAAGATAATTCAACATTAAAAACTCAACAAATGTTATACATAATATTAATATCTGTCT
>SJYR01001190.1:767083-780075 GCA_006410655.1 Kobus ellipsiprymnus | reverse complement strand
CTTCTAATTCAGCATCATACTGTAGGTTCTTGTCCAATTAGAAGAAAAAGGAGTAAATAGACGGGGAAACAGTGCAAATAGTGTCAGACTTTATTTTGGGGGGCTCTAAAATCACTGCAGATTGTGATTGCAGCCATGAAATTAAAAGACACTTACTCCTTGGAAAAAAAGTTATGACCAACCTAGATAGCATATTCAAAAGCAGAGACAAGACATTGCCAACAAAGGTTCGTCTAGTCAAGGCTATGGTTTTTCCAGTGGTCATGTATGGATGTGAGAGTTGGACTGTGAAGAAAGCGGAGCACTGAAGAATTGATGCTTTTGAACTGTGGTGTTGGAGAAGACTCTTGAGAGTCCCTTGGACTGCAAGGAGATCCAACTAGTCCATTCTGAAGGACATCAGCCCTGGGCTTTCCTTGAAAGGAATGACGCTGAAGCTGAAACTCCAGTACTTTGGCCACCTCATGCAAAGAGTTGACTCATTGGAAAAGACTCTGATGCTGGGAAGGGTTGGGGGCAGGAGGAGTAGGGGACGACAGAGGATGAGATGGCTGGATGGCATCACTGACTCGATGGGCATGAGTCTGAGTGAACTCCAGGAGTTGGTGATGGACAGGGAGGCCTGGCGTGCTGCGATTCATGGAGTCGCAAAGAGTTAGACACGATTGAGTCAACTGGCTGAACTGAACTGAAGTGAAATACAGTTATATTCTACCAACAATATTCTACCTTATACATATAGTAGAATATTACTTATCCATAAAAAAATAAAATAATGCCTTTTGCAGTAACATGGATAGACCAAGATATTATCATAATAATATCATGTGATACTGTATGATATCTCTTATATGTGAAATCTAAAAAATGATACAAATGAATGTACTTACAAACAGGATCAGACAAACACAGAAGACAAATTTATGACTATCAAAGAGAAAAGGGTGGGATAATTTAAGAGTTAGGAATTAGTAGATGAAACTAATCTGTATAAAATAATAAATAATGAAGATATACTATAGCACAGGGGCTGCTGCTGCTGCTAAGTCACTTCAGCCATGTCCAACTCTTAGCTACCCCATGGACTGCAGCCTACCAGGCTCCTCTGTCCTTGGGATTTTCCAGGCAAGAGTACTGGAGTGGGGTTCCATTGCCTTCTCCAATACCCCAGGGGGTGATGTTCAATATCTTGTTATAATGAACAATACTCTGAAATTTTAAATATTTATACATATATGTACAAATACTAATATAGATGTGCATATATATAACTGAATCACTTTGCTGTACACCAGAAATTAACACTCAGTACTCTGTGGTGACTTAAATGGAAAGAAAATAAAAATAGAGGGAATAAATATATGCATATAGCTGATTCACTTTGCTGTAGAGGCAAAACTGACTCAACATAGTAAAGTAACAATAATTCAATAAAAATAAAAGTTTAAAAGGCAGATTATATTTTGATAGAAATTGCATTGACTCTTTTTTTTTTTACTTTACAATACTGTATTGGTTTTGCCAAACATCAACACGAATGAGCGGCTTAGACCTGGGAGGTGCATTGACTCTTTAGATCAATTTAGAAAATATTGCCATCCTAACAATGTGCTTAGTTGCTCAGTTGTGTTCGACTCTGCAACCCCATGGACTGTTGCCTGTCATGCTCCTCCATCCATGTAATTGTCCAAGCAAGAATACTGGAGAGGGTTGCTGTTTTTGGTCTTTCAGGGTTTTATGTAAATTTTGGAATTTTTTGAAAAATACCATTGGAATTTTGATAGGGGTCATACTGAGTTCATAGATGGCTTTGATATTATGTATATTTAAATGATTTTTATTCTCCCAACCCATGAACATGAAATATCTTTCCATTTATTTGCATTGTCTTTAATTTCTTTCATCAATGTCCTACAGTTAGTGTACAGATTTTCCACTTCACTGGTTAGATTTAATCCTAAATATTTCATTATTTTGATACTACTACAAATAAGATTGATTTAATTTTTTTTCCTCAATAGCTTTTTGTGAGTGTGTAGAAATTCAAATTTTTGTTTGTTGATTTTTTTTCTGCAACTTTATTGAATTTATTATTTCTAATAGTTTTTTTGGTGGATTCTTTAGGATTGTCAATACATAAAAACATAGCATCTGAAAATAGAGACAATTTTCTTTCTCTCTGATTTAGGTTCCTTTTGTTTTTTTCTTGCCTAATTACTCTGGCTATCATTTTCTGTATTATGGTGAGAAGAGTGGTGAATGTGAATGCACTTGTCTTGCTTTTGGTCTTAGAAAAAATAATTCAATCTAAGTTAGCTGTGACTTTGTCATTTATAGCCTTTATTATTTTGATTCACATTCCTTCTCAGTTTTCAGTGTTTATTTTGAAAGGATGTTTAATTTTGGTAAATATTTCTACTGTATCTATTGAGATAGTCATATAAATTTAATCTCTCAGTTTGTTAATGTGGTGTATGATTTTATTGAATTGGATATGTTGAACCCTCATTGCATCCCTCAATGCCAAAGAGTGCTCAAACTACCGCACAGTTGCATTCATCTCACATGATAGTAAAGTAATGCTCAAAATTCTCCAAGCCAGGCTTCAGCAATACATGAACCATGAACTTCCAGATATTCAGGCTGGTTTTAGAAAAGGCAGAGGAACCAGAGACCAAATTGCCAACATCCAATGGGTCATCAAAAAAGCAAGAGAGTTCAAGAAATATATCTATTTCTGCTTTATTGACTATGCCAAAGCCTTTGACTGTGTGGATCACAATAAACTATGGAAAATTCTGAAAGAAATGGGAATACCAGAGGACCTGACCAGCCTCTTGAGAAACCTATATGCAGGTCAGGAAGCAAGTTAGAACAGGACATGGAAAAACAGACTGGTTCCAAATAGGAAAAAGAAGACTTAAAGGCTGTATATTGTCATCCTGCTGATTAACTTATATGCAGAGTACATCATGAGAAATGTTGGGCTGGAGGAAGTACAAGCTGGAAGCAAGACTGTTGGGAGAAATATCAGTAACCTCATATATGCAGAGGACACCACCCTCATGGCAGAAAATGAAGAACTAAAGAGCCTCTTGAGGAAAGTGAAAGAGGAGAATGAAAAAGTTGGCTTAAAGCTCAACATTCAGAAAACTAAGATCATGGCATCTGGTTCCATCCTTTCATGGCAAAGAGATGGGGAAACAGTGGAAACAGTGGCTGACTTTATTTTTCTGGGCTCCAAAATCACTGCAGATGGTGATTGCAGCCATAACATTGAAAGACTGTTACTCCTTGGAAGGAAAGTTATGACCAATCTAGACAGCATGTTAAAAAGCAGAGACATTGCTAGACAAACAAAGGTCTGTCTAGTCAAGGTTATAGTTTTTCCAGTAGTCATGTATGGAAGTGAGAGTTGGACTATAAAGAAAGCTGAGTGCCAAAGAACTGATGCTTTTGAACTGTGGTGTTGGAGAAGACTCTTGAGAGTTTATTGGACTGCAAGGAGATCCAACCAGTCCATCCTAAAGGAGACCAGTCCTGGATGTTCATTGGAAGGACTGATGCTGATGCTGCAACTCCATTGACCAATCTAGACAGCATGTTAAAAAGCAGAGACATTGCTAGACAAACAAAGGTCTGTCTAGTCAAGGTTATAGTTTTTCCAGTAGTCATGTATGGAAGTGAGAGTTGGACTATAAAGAAAGCTGAGTGCCAAAGAACTGATGCTTTTGAACTGTGGTGTTGGAGAAGACTCTTGAGAGTTTCTTGGCCTGCAAGGATATCCATCCTAAAGGAGATCAGTCCTGGGTGTTCATTGGAAGGACTGATGTTGAAGGTGAAATTCCAGTACTTTGGCCACCTGATGCAAAGAGCTGACTAATTTGAAAAGACCCTGATGCTGGGAAAGATTGAGGGCAGGAGGAGCATGGGATGACAGAGGATGAAATGGTTGGATGGCATCACCGACTCAATAGACTTGGGTTTGGGTGGACTCTGGGAGTTGGTGACAGACAGGAAGGCCTGATGTACTGCAGTTCATGAGATCGCAGAGTTGGACACGACTGAGAAACTGAACTGAACAGAAATATATCCCAGTTGATCATGGAGTTAATCCTTCTAAGGTACTGTTGAGTTGGTTTGCTAGTATTTTGTTGAAAAGTTTGCCTCCATATTTATCAGGGTTATTGTCATGTGGTTTTCTTGTAGCATTCTCTAGCTTTGATATTAGAGTAACATTGACCTCTAAGATGTGTTGGAGTTTTCTATACTCTCTGATTTTTAGAAGAGTTGAGAAGATTCATATGAATTCTCTTTCAAATATTTGGGAGAACTCACCAGTGAGATCACCAGTGACAGACTTTTCCTTGTTGGAGTTTTTGATTACTGATTCAGTCTCTTTAAGATTCTCTGGTGTCTCAGAATGGTAAAGGATCTGCCAGCAATACACATTCATTACTGATCGGTTTAGATTTTTTATTTCTTAAGGGTTCAGTCTTGGTTGATTGTATGTTTCTAGGAACGTATCCATTTCTTTGAGATGATGTTGGCATATAATTCTTCAATCTCGTGAGCTATTTTATTTCTGTGGCATTGATTGTAATGTTTCCTCTTTCCTGATTTTGAGGTTTTTTTTAATTAGTATGGCTATATATTTTTCAAATTCATATATCATTTATGAGAACATCTCTAAATTTTGTTGGTCTTTTAAATTATTTTTCTTGTCTCTATTTCATGTATTTCTACTCATGAAGTACTATAATAACAGCCCTCTAAACTTTACATTCTTATGGTACTGAGTTAGCTGATATGCATCTTTTCCATGTCTGTATAAACTTTAGATGTCCTTCATCAATATATGAAAAATGAGTTGGAATTTTGGTTGGACTTGCTTTAAAGCCATACTTCAGGTTGAAAAGAACTGACATCTCGACAATACTGAGTCTTCCTATTCAGAATATAACATATTTCTCCATTTATTTAGTTCTTCTTTGGTATGTTTCATCAGAGTTTTATAGTTTTCCTCACAAAAATAGTGTCAATATTTTGATTTTTACCTAAGTATTTCACTTCTAAGGGTGCTAAGGTAAACATTATTGTGTTTTTAATTTCAAATACATTTATTTTTTATTATTGATCTGTAAGAAATCCATTAACATTTGGGTATTAACCATATATTTTGCAACAATTATAACCACATCTTTGTCAGTTTACTCTTTATTCTTTAGGCTTTTCTACAAATATTATCATTCCATCTGAAAATAAAGACCATTTTATTTCTTCCTTCCCAATTAAAGCACCTCTTGTTTTTCTAGTCTTATTCTAATTACTGCTTTAAGGTTTGATTATCTACCACTGCAGCAATGATTGATCCACATACCACAGAAATGAGAATGATATGCTTTGCATTAGAGTTATATTATCTTTAGTTTCAATTCCTCAACCCAATTTTGATATCAGTCCTATTCAATTCAGTCTCTCAGTCGTGTCCAACTCCTTGCAACCTCGTGCACCGCAGCATGCCAGGCTTCCCTGTCCATCACCAATTCCTGGAGCTTGCTCAAACTCATGTCCATTGAGTCAGTGATGCCATCCAGCCATCTTGTCCTCTGCCATCTCCTTCTCCTCCTCCCTTCAAAACTTTCCAGAATCAAGGTCTTTTCCAATGAGTCAGTACTTCACATCAGGTGGCCAAAGTATTGGAGCTTCAGCTTCAAAATCATTCCTTCCAATGAATATTCAGGACTGATCCTCTAAGATTGACTGGTTTGATCTCCTCACAGTACAAGGGACTCTCAAAGTTCTTCTCCAACACCACAATTCTAGAGCATCAAGTCTTTGCTGTTCAGCTTTCTTTATTGTTCACCTTTCACAGTCATACATGCCTACTGGAAAGACAATAGCTTTGACTAAACAGATCTTTGTCAACAAAGTAATGCCTCTGCTTTTAAACATTTTGTCCAGGTTGGTCACAGCTTTTCTTCCAAAGAGCAAGTGTCTTTTAATTTCATGGGTATGGTCACCATCTTTAGTGATTTTGGAGGCCCCCCCCCCAAATAAAGTCTGTCACTGTTTCCATTGTTTCCCCATCTACTTGCCATGAAGTGATGGGACCAGATGCCATGACCTTCGGTTTTTGAACATTGAGTTTTAAGCCAACTTTTTCACTCTCCTCTTTCACCTTCATGAAGAGCCTCTTCAATTCTCTTAGCTTTCTACCATAATGTGGTGCCATCTGCATATTTGAGGTTATTGATATTTCTCCTAGCAATCGTAATTCTAGCTTGTGATTCATCCAGCCCAGGATTTTGCATGATGTTCTCTGCATATATGTTAAATAAGCATGGTGACAATGTACAGCCTTGATGTACTCCTTTCCCAATTTGGAACCAGGTTTGTTGTTCCGTGTCCAGTTTTAACGGTTGCTTCTTGACCCACATACCGATTCCTCAGGAGGCAGGTCAAGTGGTCTGGTATTTCCATCTCTTTAAGTATTTTCCACAGTTTTTTGTGATCCCCACAGTCAGAGACTTTAGTGTAATCAATAAAGATGTAGATGTTTTTCTTGAATTCTCTTGCCTTTTCTATGATCCAATTTGACCTCTGGTTCCTCTTCTTTTTCTAAATCCAGTTTGAACATCCAGAAGTTCTTGGTTCACCTACTGTAGAAACCTAGCTTGGAGAATTTTGAGCATTACTTTGCTAGTGTGTGAGATGAATGCAATTGAGTGGTAGTTTGAACATACTTTGTCATTGCCTTTTTTTAGGATTGTAATGAAAACTAATCTTTTCCAGTCCTGTGGCCACTGCTGAGTTTTCCAAAACTGCTGGCATATTGAGGGCAGCACGTTCATAGCATTATCTTTTAAGATTTGAAATAACTGAGCTGGAATTCCGTCACCTCCACTACCTTTGTTCATAGTGATACTTCCTAAGACCCACTTGACTTTACATTCCAGGATGTCTGGCTCTAGGTGAGTGATCACACCCTCACTATTATTTGGGTCATAAAGATCTTTTTTGTATAACTCTTCTATGTATTTTTGCCACCTCTTCTTAATATCTTCTGCTTCTGCTAGGTCCATACCATTTCTGTCCTTTATTGTGCCCATCTTTGCATGAAATGTTCCCTTGGTATCTCTGATTTTCTTGAAGAGATCTTAGTTTTTCACATTCTATTGTTTTCCTCTATTTCTTTGCTTTGATTTCTTAGGAAGACTTTTTGTTTTTAAATCTCTTCTTGCTATTTTTTGGAACTCTGAATTAGATGGATATATCTTTCTTTTTCTCCTTTGCCTTTGGCTTCTTTTGTTTTCTCAGCTATTTGTAAGGGCTCCTCAGATAACCATTTTGCCTTTTTGCATTTCATTTCCTTGGGAATGATTTTGATCACTATCTCTTGTACAATGTTATGAAGCTCCATCCATAGTCCTGCAGGCACTCTGCACAGATCTAATCCCTTGGATCTTTTGTCACTTTCACTGTATAATCAGATAAATGTTATATTAGGTATTTAATTTCACTAACTTCTGATTTAATTTCCAATGCATTTTTTTGAAATGTGTATACTGAAGAGAAATTACTCCTTTCCAAATTATTTTTTCTTTTTGATGGTTGTTATGCCATACAATTCCATTTAATTACCTCAGTTTTTCAAAATTGAACTTGTTGGTATTTGTTTACATTAGTCATCTAACAATGAAATAATCCTAGCACTTTTAATTGATTTTCAATCATTGTCCTGAGATGAGGTACAAGTCCTCCTTTCTTTTGGCACTTTTTCTTCATAATGTGGGTCATGCATGATATAGCTTTTTGGTTAAGAACCATAAACCTAGTGAGTTGAGATTGCATCAATCAGTTCCATAAACCCGCTACCATTTCTTTCATTATTTAAGAATGTTTGAAGCAAACAAAACACATGTCACTTAACCTTGGCCTACCAGATTTCCTAGTTTGGTGAAAATTTGGTCTTACCAATAAATGAACTATGTTTGGCTAATTTCATGAATTTGCTTTCAATAACTAAAATTATACCAAATTTCTCAAATATCAGCTAAAGTTTTATGTTTCCCAGCATTCAGACAAAGTTCTATTAACTATAGTTATTGATTCCTAAATCAACTATGTCCCTGTATTGGTTTGTTGTGGTTTTCCATCTATAATTATAGCCTAGTTTATTTTTATCCATATTCTTACATCATTGGTTATGGCAGGACACCACTGTTAGGAATTGTGCACTTGATGTTAGGATAGGCGATTTAATCTTTGGTTTTTAAATTTGGAAATAGTAAAATTATATCCATATATTTTATGAGTTTAGCAATTTGAGTCAAGAGATCATTATTATGTTATGATTAACAGCTCTTATACTTAAAAAAAAATATCTAATTTAATGATCCACTAAATATATTCAAGGGTTCATTAGAATTATTTAAATGTTCTCAAAAAACATAAATGTAAAGTATACAGAAGCTGAAGATGGTTCAACACAGTTCATAAGGCATAAAATGTGTCATGAGCTGATACTCAGCTGCTTGCTTTACTTAGTAGGGAAACCAGAAGATTTGTATTCTTCTTATTGAGCTGTAAGGGTATAACAAGCTTTCCTCCAAAACTTTTCAAGGGAAATAAACTATCTACACATTTTATAGCATAGGCTGAACTTAAATCCACTAGCCATGAAAAATGTTGGAAAAGATCTTCATACTGAATTAGTTCCTCTAAATTTCTTTCACTAGGTCAGATAATGAGAATAATAATCTTAAATGTGAATCAAATTCTTACGATTTCTCTTTACAAAACATCTCAGATATATCACTATTGCCTTAGTTAATGTATCACTCTAGAAGTGAAACATTAAGTTGCATGCAAAACCTTTGCTTTCTAGGTTGAACTCACTCAGGGACCGGTATATTCTCTATTTGACCCTGGAGGTATCTCTAATGAAGAGACACTTGTTTATTTGCTGTTTCCTAGAAGAAGAGCAAACGAATTTATTTCAAGAAGAGAATATTACTAACATCAATTTAGAAAGCTTAAAATGTATGCCCTAAGAAAACCTATGAAATGCCATATGGCTTCACCCCTAAAATTATGATAATAAAATTGCTAACAGTGTGTCTATTCCATATGCTTCAAATGCCTCAATTTCCCTATATTCAAAAATAAGTGGGTAAGTTTATCTCATCTTTTGTCCAGGGGCATTGTGAGAAATTAATTTCAGAATTATTTTTCCACATTATATAAAAGTTGCTAGGACAATAGTCATAAAAATTATAAGACAGTCTTCCAGACAGGCAGCATTTTGAAAATTTGTACTCTTTTACATATTAGATGATTTCTTATGTCAAAACTTTTTTTGGTTTCCTTTGATGAGCTTGATAAGCATCATGAATACAATGAATTACTTGTGCCTTCTTTTTAAAAATGACTTTGAATCTTCTAATACAAGTTTCTTAGTCACCATAGACTTGTTTCTACTTGCAGCACATATAGTAATCTTGACTATAGCTTCCTGTAGGGTCTAGGATACCCTGCTGAGCCTCACGTGACCAGCATTATAACAGAACTGCTTGCAACCCACTGCTTATTTACTACATATTCTCAACTCAAGATTATTCATCTATTTCCCCCAGATATTAGGGGCTATGTAGCTCCTGTGACTTTTAAAAGTCTTCTGAACAAGGTCATTTTGGATGTTCACGTCAGGATGGTAACCAGCCAGTCAGTGCTTTCCCCAGACTTCCACTGAAAATGCAGAGAGAAGGAAAATTATCAGTAGAAATAGCAATTCAGAAAATTGGTTAAATCTCTTAGGCCTTAAGAGAGTTTCTAATGACCAAAAGATGCTGATATGAAATGTCAGAACAATGCAGGAAATCAGTAAATTAGAACTAGATATTATACCTAGTGTGTTCTCTGTGTCAGAGGTATGGATTATTTGCTGACCTAAGGGGAGATAGCCAGGCCTTATATCACATTGGATCTGCTCTATGAGGCAGGCAGGCAATGAAAAAGCCTTCATTTTCCTATTCCCCTCATTGGTGTTTCTTTTTGTTTGCCTCACTTATCAAATAAATTTCTCAGCAGTGTTCCTGGAAGGAGCAGGGGGAAATCAGTAGTGCACTATGTCCTGGGATGTGAAATCAGCAATAGAAAATGGGTGGAACAAGAGCCTTCTGGGGGTACAGTTTTATTGGATTGTTTTCAGGCAAGAAAAGAGTTCCAGACTGATGCAAACCGTCTGGAAAAACTCCTCTTCTCAGAAACTGAAGATCAGGAATAATGAGCAGGCAGAACCATGGTAGATGAATGACTGCCAGATACTGCAAGTGTGACTTAGGTTTACAGCAATAATCAAACAAAATATCAATGACATAAGTGATGCTTTTAGCAGGCACTGAGCTGATGCTTCCCTGTATGTGCTCCACGTACTACCTATATCAGCCTTACTTTGGAAGCCTGATAAATGTATAAATCCCCCAGCCTTCCCCTTAGCCACATTTGTCAGCTATGTTGTAATATAACAGTCCCACAACTTCAGGTACTTGCAACAAGCTTCTGTTTATGGCTCAGAACTGCTGGTGATTTGAAGTACACGTTTTCTTGTTCTTGGACTTAGCCTGGAAGAACAGTTGCTTCCTGGCACATATTGTTTTCCTGACAGAGGTGAACATCAAGAGATGGATTGGACCTGCATAATTTTATTTGAAATGCATGTTTGGATGTGGTAAGTCTTACATAAACTTATATTATTTTGCCCAAAGATACAAATAGGAAGTACTCTAAACCATGTAGCAGTAGGTGAGGATGCATATATGTCTCTTTACAAGGAAGGAAGAAAACAGTTGTGAAAAATTCTATACAATCTCATAAAATAATTTTGGAGTAGGTATAATGGGGGCCCATAAATTACATTTTAGCAGTCCTCCCATGTTATACTGATACATATTTAATTTGAGAATCACTGAACCATGTAAATAGTGACAAGCTTTGTGTCATTTCTTGTATGAAAAGAAAAATATATTTTGGCAAAAATATTTAGGATGCGTTTTAAAAATATCTTTCTGAGTTACAATATTATAGCATTAAACACTCTAAAATTGGGTAAATGGTGATAAAAATACAAGATGCTGAAATCAGTGGAAAGCAAATTATGAAACAAGCAGAAGTTAAATGGGACTTGAAGAGATAATCTTCAACATCAAGAATTTAATATGGATTAGAAACACTGGTGAATGTAATTGGCAATGCAGAGTATCAAATCTACAATATTGAGAACTATCTTGAGAAATCATTCTCAAATATAGAGGAAAGTACAAAAATAAGATGAAATGGACAGAAGATTAACTTCCAAAATATACAAGCAGCCCATGAAGCTTAATATCAGCAAAACAAACAAACCAATCAACAGTTGGGCAGAAGACGTGAACAAATATTTCTCCAAAGAAGACAGACAGATGGCTAATAAACACATGAAAAGATGCTCAACATTGTTCATTATTAGAGAAATGCAAATCAAAGCTACAATGACTTATCACTTCACACCAGTCAGAATGGGCATCATCAAAAATTTACAAACAATAAATTTGGAGAGGTTGTGGAGACAATGGAACCCTTCTGCATTGTTGGTGAGAATATACACTGATACAACCACTATGGAGAACAGTATGTAGATTCCTTAAAAAGCTAAGAATGACTGAACAATCCCAGCTACCCAGAGAAACCCAGCAATCCCACTACTGGACGTATATCCTGAGGAAACCATAGTTGAAAAAGACACATGTACCACAACGTTCACTGCACCACTATTTACAATAGCTGGGACACAGAAGCAACCTAGATATCCATCAACAGATGAATAGGTAAAGAAATTGTGCTGTATATTTAAAATGAAATATCACTCGGCCATAAAAAAGAATACATAGGAATCAGTTCTAACTAGGTGAATGAAACTAGAACCTATTATACAGAGTAAAGTAACTCAGAAAGAAAAAAATCAAATATTGTATATGAATGCATATATATGGAATCTAGAAAAATGATACTGATGAGCTTATTTGCAAGGTAGCAATGGAAACACTTGCACTTTGGGACTTCCCTAGTGGCTCAGACGGTAAAGCGTCTGGCTACAGTGCGGAAGACTTGGATTTGATCCCTGGGTTGGAAAGATCCCCTGGAGAAGAAAATGGCAACCCACTCCAGTACTCTTGCTTGGAAAATCCTATGGATGGAGGAGCCTGGTAGGCTACAGTCCACAGGGTCGCAAAGAGTCAGACACAACTGAGCAACTTCACTTCACTTCAATGGATTTTGTCAGTATCTCTTGTCTGTGTCACCCCCTTTCTCTCCCACCCTACTTAACTGTCTTATCGTAACTTTGTATATATAATAGTATACATTTTATCTAACGGTCACCCTTAAACGACATACTATGTCCCTCGAGTTTAGACTATGAGACACAGATGGATCTCTCCTAGGATGGAATGGGAAGTGGGAGGGAGATTCAAAAAGGAGGGGAACATATACATGCTCATGGCTGATTTGTATTGATGTATGGCAGAAACCAACATAATACTCTTAAACAATTATCCTCTAATTAAAAATAAACAAAAAAGAAATGGAAACTGCATAAGATAATACCTAGAATAGAAAATGGGAACTTAATATTCTGATGACTTATGTCACCAACACACACACAAAAAAATATTGGTATTTTCAATATTGCATCTTCAATAACAGTGAAAAAAAAGGGGAGGAAATTTTCTGTACAAAAAAATAATAAATTAGCTTGCACATTGAAATAGCACAAGTGTCAAATTGTTGAAATATATGTATATAGAATATTTGAATTTTAAGAAAACATTTTCAAAGGTCCAATAAATAGAAAAGAGGTTCCTTTAAGGATTTATGTTATTGGTAAGGGCTCAGGTTTCTGCTGTACAATATTAAGTCAATGAAGCAATATTTGAAGATATTTTAAAGAAAAT
>SJYR01001190.1:745814-762255 GCA_006410655.1 Kobus ellipsiprymnus | reverse complement strand
TAGGTTGGTCATAACTTTCCTTCCAAGGAATAAGCGTCTTTTAATTTCATGGCTGCAATCACCATCTGCAGTGGTTTTGGAACCCAGAAAAATAACGTCTGACACTGTTTCCCCATCTATTTCCCATGAAGTGATGGGACCAGATGCCATGATCTTCGTTTTCTGAATGTTGAGCTTTAAGCCAACATTTTCACTCTCCTCTTTCACTTTCATCAAGGGGCTTTTTAGTTCCTCTTCACTTTTTGTCATAAGGGTGGTATCATCTGCATATCTGAGGTGATTGTTATTTCTCCCAGCAATCTTGATTCCAGCTTGTGCTTCTTCCAGCCCAGTGTTTCTCATGATGTACTCTGCATAGAAGTTAAATAAACAGGGTGACAACATACAGCCTTGACGTACTCCTTTTCCTATTTGGAACCAGTCTGTTGTTCCTTGTCCAGTTCTAACTGTTGCTTCCTGACCTGCATATAGGTTTCTCAAGAGTCAGGTCAGGTGGTCTGGTATTCCCATCTCTTTCAGAATTTTCCACAGTTTATTGTGATTCACACAGTCAAATGCTTTGGCATAGTCAATAAAGCAGAAATGTTCTTCTGGAACTCTCTTGCTTTTTTGATGAAAATTGGCGTAGTGTGTAAAATAATAGTATTCTACTAACTTATGTAAGACATTATACTATTAAGATGTATAAGTTATAGCTTCTCTATTGATATTATGTACAAAGTATTATTTAGCTATTTCATAGAGCATTCTATTTTCTACTGACATCTACACCTTTTTTCTTCAACACTGTATGTGTATCTACCATATGGAGTAGCTGTATACTGATCCTGAATAATACCTTCTCATAAAATAAGCCAAATTTCTAATGTCAAAATAAGTGTTATTGAAAAATGAAATAATCCTAATGAGTTTTAATGAGAATAATCTATTCATAAGTTAAATATTCTCTCCATAAAACTCTGAAACTCTAAAATATCTAAATGATAAACTTTCAACTGTAGGTTAAAAAAAAAAAGGTTTTCTTAAAAAAAAACACATTAATTGTATTAATTGATTATAGAGATCATTATACCATGCTTTTCTCACCTCACCCTTTTTCTCTTTTTCCAAATTTTTCTCCTTGTAATGAAATTATATGAGCAAAATCCCCAAATCTCAGGCATTATCACAAACATTTTTTACTCTTAAATGATCATAGGAGTCTTACACCAACTCTGGTAACTGGCTTTTTACTTCACTGGAACCTTATACAAAGATGTGTTTGATACATTGTCCATCTCCTGTTGGTACTGCCATATCCTGCTTAAGCAATAGGGACTCAACCAAATTCCATGGCTTCACAATCTAAATTACTGTTTCTTCTCTAGGGTGGGCAATTTAACCTGTATTTACAATGGTCAAATAACCACATTAAGGTTTCTAACCAAGAAATTTCCAACTTAAAATGTACACAAAATACTTTTTTATGTTGTTATCCTGTCACTAAGTCATGTGTGACTTTTTGCAACCCCATGGACTGCAGCATGCCAGGCTTCTCGGTCCTCCGCTATTTTCTGGAATTGTCTCAAACTCATGTCCATTGAGTTGTTGATGCTATCCAACCATCTCATCCTCTGCCACCCCCTTCTCTTTTCACCTTCAATCTTTCCCAAACTCAGGGTCTTTTCCAATGAGTCAACTCTTCCAATCAGTTGGCCAAAATATTGGAGCTTCAGTTTCAGCATCAGTCCTTCCAATGAATATTAAGAGTTGATTTCCTAGTTTGATCTCCTTGCAGTCCAAGGGACTCTCAAGAGTCTTCTGCAGCACCACAATTCAAAGTATTAGTTCCTCCATCCTCAGACTTCTTTATAGACCAGTTTTCACATCCATACATGACTACCAGAAAAACCAAAAGTTTGACTATATTGGCAAGGTAGTAATGTCTCTGCTTTTTAATATGCTTTCTAGGTTTGTCTGAGCCATCAGGGAAGTCACTAGGTTTGTGATGGGCTTCCCCAGTAACTCAGAGGTAAAAAATCTGCCTGCCAATGCAGAAGCCACGACAGAGGTGGGTTCAATCCCAGGTTCAGGAAGATTCCTTGCAGGAGAGCATGGCCACCCACTTCAGTATTCTTGCCTGGAGAATCCCATGGACAGAGGAGCCTGGTCCGCTACAATCCACAGGGTCACAAAGAATCAGACACAACTGAAGCTACTTAGCATGCATGCATGCAGGTTTGTCATAGCTTTCCTTCAAGGAGCAAGTGTCTTTTAATTTCATGGCTGAAGTTGCTGTTCATGGTGATTTTTGAGCACAAGAAAAGAAATCTATCACTGTTTCCACTTTTCTCCATTCTACTTGTCATGAAGTGATGGGACTAGATGCTATGACCTTAGCTTTTTGAATGTTGAATTTCAAGCCAGCTTTTTCATTCTCCTTTTTCACCTGCATCAAGAGGCATCACTTTCTGCTGTTAGAGTGGTATCATCTACATATCTGGGGTTGTTAATATTTCTCCCTGAAATCTTCATTTCAGCTTGTAATTCATCTAGCCCAGACTCTCGCTTGTTGCACTCTGCATATAAGTTAAATAAGCAGGTGAAATAGGGCTTCGCTAGTGGCTTAGTTATAAAGAATCTATCTGCCAGTGTTGGAAATGTGGGTTTGATCTCTGTATTGGGAAGATTCCTGGGAGAAGGAAATGGCAACTCACTCCAATGTTCTTGCCTGAAAAATCCCATGGAGAGAAAAACCTGGAGGTCTACAGTCCATGGGGTCAGAAAAGAGTCATACAAGACTTAGTGACTCAACAACAAGAATATTTTTTTATACTACTTGTGCAAAAGTTTCAGGGAAATTTGAACATATAGATATAGACTGATTCACTAATAGGGTCAGAAACATCATGCAAAAAGAGCTCTGTATTTTGATAATCTAAAACAAAATCAGAGTTTAAATTGCCAAAGGCCCTGATATGATATTTGCATTTCATGTGTGTGTAGACATAGGTGGTGAAGACAAAGAAAAAAAAAAAAACCTTGAAGCTAATGAAGCCCTTTCTTTTCAATTGATGTTCAATCAAGCAATCAATCAAAATAAAAGTTACCTCAAAAGTCCCATGTTATTTTGTTAACTACTCATCCTTTTACCAAGGTTACATTTGGCTGCTCTCTGTTCAAAAGCCAATGCTTGAGGGACAAATGTTGGTGTGAAAAGAAAGCTTACTTTATTCAGGAAGCCAACAACCTAGGGAGAAGTTGGACTCATGTCCAGAAACAACTCCCAGTTGCTGATCAGGGAGCAAGAGCTTTCCAAAGGAGGATTTTCAGGGTTGTATGTGTGGAAAGAGGGGGCTATATGCAAAGCAGCACAGTCAGCTCTGAAAATCATTTTGAAATTGACCATATGATAGTCTGATCAGCATCATCTTGATTATTTTATTACAGTTATTTTGCAGTTTCCGGATCAGTTTATTCCCATTTCCTTGAGACAAGTTCCAAAATTGTCATGGAGCAACTTATGTCATGGCTACAGTCTGTTCATCCTGTGGTTAACTTTCTTCTGCCTGGTGGGATTTCAATACCTGCAAAACAATTCAAAGAATATTACTCAGAATATTATCTATTGTCCTTGAGGAGAAACTAAAGGCTCTTGACTTTGGTTAAGAGCTAACTATTATTATTTTGTCTTGTTTGAGTGCTTTCTTTTGTTTCTACATTTTCTCACTTCTATGATTAAATTTAAGTTTTTCTATAGACAAGAGAAAGGCTGAGGACATAAGGGGTCTATTCTGGGAAGACTCCATAGGGTCCTGCTCCTTTACAATCCAACCAAGTTATCTTTAGTCTTTCCTAGTTCCTTTACTTCTGTTCATATATTAAGTTTTTAGTACCTAGTCTAGCGTTGCTTTTCTTTTCTGAATATGTATTTCGGTGACTAAATCCAGCTCTTTATGATTAATTATCTTTTAACCCCCAATTTCCAAACATAAACTTCCAACTATAAATCCTTTCTGACATTCTAGATAGGTATATCTTATTGTCCTTTTTTATTTTCTCTATCTATCATCTATCTAATACTGACGTTTTCAATTAGCACCGAGTTCCTTATTTTTACTCTATCCATAGTTGTTCCTTTCCTGGGCTTCCATATATGAGTGAACTACCCACTTTTCAAGAAAAAAAAATTAAATAATCATTAATATATCTTTAATTCACCCACCAAATCCAATTCATTGGCAAATACCAGCTCCACAATTTCTCTTAAATGACCAGCTTCTTTCCATTGCACTTTTGTTGTATGATTCCCACATTGACATCATCAATAATCTTTTACCTAATAGCCCTGTGTCTAGCTTTGCCAAACCCACATCCATCATTCATCAATAGCCAGTGATTTTTTAAAAAATCAGAATGAGAGAATTTCCTCCTCCTTTCTTGTAAGATATGCCTTCTGTCTTTATCTTTGTCTTCATCAATGTCTTTATCTTGTACCCCAGGCTTCTACACTTCACCTCTATTGGCTATCTTTGGACCCTTCAGAATTTCAAATTCATGCATCTCTTGAATGCTTACCCTGAAATGTTTCTTATAATATTAACATTATTTACTGTCTTGTGTTATTCAGCACTCTCTCCTCAAATATTCTCAGTGGAACTCTCACACACTATCATCAGTTCTGAAGTATCCATTTAGTTATGCATTATGACATCACCCAACTATAATAGCTGCAAAGCATTCTTATTACCTTTATTTACTCATTATCTGTAACTTTATTTTAAAATATAGTTTCCATGAGAGCAAAGATTTCTTTACTTTTTACTGAATACTCAGTGTCTAGAAGAATGCCTAGCACATATAGTTGACATTCAATAATTATGAATTGAGAGAATACATAAATAAATGGATGAGTAGGAACTATTTGGATATTTACATACTTTGCTTACTTTTATTACTTATTTCTCTTAGGATGAAAAATTTACCCCCTAACCACATTTCCAATTCCTTCATATAATCATCATCCAAAAATTTAGATATTTCAAAGACCATTGTAAATATTTTATAATGTGAATAATATTCCTTGAAAACTTGGAGACACTGTGCAGTTCAGTTCAGTTCAGTCGCTCAGTCATGTCCAACTCTTTGTGACCCCATGAATCGCAGCACACCAGGCCTCCCTGTCCATCACCATCTCCTAGAGTTCACTCAGACTCATGTCCATCGAGTCAGTGATGCCATCCAGCCATCTCATCCTCGGTCGTCCCCTTCTCCTCCTGCCCCCAATCCCTCCCAGCATCTGAGTCTTTTCCAATGAGTCAACTCTTCATATCAGGAGGCCAAAGTACGGGAGTTTCAGCTTTAGCATCATTCCTTCCAAAGAAATCCCAGGGCTGATCTCCTTCAGAATGGGCCGGTTGGATCTCCTTGCAGTCCAAGGGATTCTCAAGAGTCTTCTCCAACACCACAGTTCAAAAGCATCAATTCTTCTGCACTCAGCTTTCTTCACAGTCGAACTCTCACATCCGTACATGACCACAGGAAAAACCATAGCCGTGACCTGACGGACCTTTGTTGACACAGTATGTGTGTGTGTGTGTATATATATATATATATATATATATAAAATATTGTTATTTAATTATTGTTATACTGTGAGCTCAAAGATTGTGATTTTTTTACGTCTTTTTTATTTTAATTTTTACTTTAACTTTAGTTTACTTTACAATACTGTATTGGTTTTGCCAAACATTGACATGAATTCACCACGAGTGTACATGCGTTCCCAAACATGAATCCCCTCCCACCTCCCACCCCATAACATCTCTCTGGGTCCTCTCCATGCACCAGCCCCAAGCACCCTGCATCCTGCATCTGATTCATTTCTTACATGATAGTATACATGTTTCAGTGCCATTCTCCCATCTCATCCCACCCTCTCCCTCTCCCTCTATTGTCTTTATGTAATATGTGGTACCAATAACACAAGATACATAGTATTTTTAACTGTATTACTAACTTTTAAAACCTATAAGATTAAAATGGTTTAAATATTTTTCTACTTTCATATATGCTATTAAAGAAATGTGACAATTATTGTCATATTGTTAATTTTCTTAAAGGATGACTTTGGAACTTGAACATTTTAACTGAAGAAAACAATTGAACTTTGGTTTTCAGTGTTCACTGGGATTTGAGAGTTCCTAATCATTATCCTCTTTTTTTTTTTCCTGATAATTACCAATTTGAGACAAGAACAGAATATTGAGATGATACAACATGCATTCTCAGTTTTATTACTTTACAGATCTAAGTACCAATTTCTTCATTTAACATATGAAAATATCAGGAATTATCAGAAAATGAAGGTTATGAACAAAACAAGTTCTGTATAAATCAGTTTCCCCACAAGTAATATGGAAATAATGTTATTAATTACCTCTGAGATTACTTTGAGAATTAAATGAGTTCACTCATGAATAACACTTAGATTCTGAAAAGATAAAGAAAAACAAGTCATGTTCTCTGTCTTAGTTTAGTAATGGAGATGGATATTGATTTCTTTAAAGGGATTTTGAGACAATCATTCAAAATTGACAGGTATAGAAATCATATCAAATAGGTAGTGATTAATTTTTAAGCTTCTCAGAAACCAAGGAAGCAGTCTGACCAAATTCTAATGTAGCCAGACTTAAAAACAACCTGTTTTTAAATTTGACAGATATAATTTAGGACAAATTTAAAAATACAACATTTATATATTTGGATAATAAACTTTTCAATGTAGTTATCCAACTATTGGACACCCTCAATATATTAATATATAAACACATATTGAATAAACATATAACTGATCTGCCTTAACTGAATAATCATTTTTAAAAATTAATTTATTTATTTTAATTGGAGGCTAATCATTTTACAATATTGTAGTGGTTTTTGCCATACATTGACATGAATCAGTCATGGGTATACATGAATAATCTTGATATATAAAATTTCTTCCTGTACCTTGAATTCAGACAGTTGTCTAAAAAATGCTACTTTTGACTACCTCTGCCTGGGTTAGAAACATAACAATGTACCATGTTATCATCTTTGGACATGATCCAACATAGAAAGAATTTATTCATATGACCTACTCTTTCCTTTCAATTTTCTTATTGCTCACTGTGCTCTCATCCTTACTTCTGCTCTATTCTCATTCACTATCTTATTTTGTCATATTCAGCATTATAAAGAGTAGACAGAGGCAACGTTGGAGTCTTTCCAGGTTAGTATCAGCCATTTAAAATTGAGACAGATTTAGTTTGCTCTTCAAAGAGACAAGTGCAAAGACAGATATTCACATGGAGACCACTGGACTCTTTTCAGAGGGTCACTACAGAGGGCCAGCTTTAGTGTAAAAAATAAAAAAAAGGAGAAATATATATAATGTAAAAAGATTTTCATCAGCTCCTTAGAGAATACCCTATTTTGAAGGCAAACATTCTCCATCCCAGCAATGATTTAAAATCTCCTATGGAACTTATAATAAATACATATTCAAAGCCTGGATTGAATACTATAATTCAGTATATCTCAAAAGGAGCTTGCTGCTGCTACTGCTAAGTCACTTCAGTCGTGTCCGACTCTGTGCGACCCCATAGACGGCAGCCCACCAGGCTCCCCCGTCCCTGGGATTCTCCAGGCAAGAACACAAGTGGGTTGCCATTTCCTTCTCCAATGCATGAAAGTGAAAAGTGAGTGAAGTCGCTCAGTCGTGTCTGACTCTTAGCGACCCCATGGACTGCAGCCTACTAGGCTCCTCCATCCATGGGATTTTCCAGGCAAGAGTACTGGAGTGGGGTGTCATTGCCTTCTCCGAAAAGGAGCTTGGATTTCTGTATTTTTGGAAAATTCAATAGGTTCAGAGACACTCTGAGGGGAAATCCTATGAACAGAGGAGCCTGGAGGGCTACAGTTCACGGGATGGCAAAGAGTCGACATGAGTGATGGATCACATATGCATGATATTTGCAAATTTTGGAAAATGCAATAGGTTCAGAGACACTCTGAGGGGAAATCCTATGAACAGAGGAGCCTGGAGGGCTACAGTTCACGGGATGGCAAAGAGTCGACATGAGTGATGGATCACATATGCATGATATTTGCAAAATATTACTTACATTATAAAGAAGAAACCCTAGTAACTTATTAGAGATTTGTGCTAATTCAAGAGCAATGAAAGAGATACTTATGTTTTCTAGGACAAAGTTTATTCACTCATAGATAGAATTAATAGGTTAATATTTTATAATGTCACATTAAGTCAAATATTTAAATCAGCATGGCAGTATATTAGCATTATCTATCTTAGTATTTACTGAAGAAAGGCAAAATTTCTAAGAGATATATATATATACATCATATATGTATATGTATATATTTATGTCTATACATATATGTGTGTGTGCGTGTGTGTGTGTCTGTGTGTGTGTGTATGTCTGAGAGTAAGAAACCTGTTCAAGTAGCCTTCTATTCTAACATACTGTACAATTACAGATAAATGACTTTAAAAAATAATCATCATAATTGTCAGTTATTTCACTCTGGTTTATGTTCTTTGATATCACCTACTCAAACACACTTTCTCTACACTCCAATTAGGTGAGGTCACTGAATAATTACTGTAATCAGCTTACCTCATCTACAAATCTATAAATTAATGGATGGAGGCAGAGCAAACAAGGTATTCAGTGTCAGTACTGAAACAATAAATGGAGAGCTACATGTAGATGTAGAAACTCAGATAAACAGCTTTAGCAGAACGTTAAATGTGAGAGGGAGGGTAGCACATCAAATATTTCTGAGCATGGAGAAAGGAATAACTACCTCATCCAGGGTCATAATGACTACTTCCTAAAAAGGTGGTATTTGAGGCTAGACATTGGGGTTACTCAAGAATGTAGGAAGGATATTCTTGAAATTGTCAGGTAGAAAAATTCTGGGCCATTTTGATGTATATTAGTATATTTATCTGAGAACTTTCTGTGCAAAATAAAACAGCGGAAAATGAATTAAGGTCAAATAATTATAGTTCAAAACGGCACCTCTTCTGAGTTTATATTAATATTTGAAGTACCAAGAAGTTACTGAAAATCTTTAAGTAGTAAAGTCACAAACTATAGCTCTGGTAGTATTATGAATGGTGGAATCTAATCAGTGAAATTATTCTGGTTTCTATCATGGTGTGCTAAGTTGTTTTAGTTATGTCCAACTCTTTGCGACCCTATGGACTATAGCCTGCCAGACTGCACTGTCCATAGGAATCTTCAGACAAGAATACTGGAATGGGCTGCCATGCTTTTCTCCAAGGGATCTTCATGAACCAGGGATCAAACCTGCATCTCTTATATGTCTTTCATTGGCAGGTGGGTTCTTTGCTACTAGTGCCACCTGGAACTCTTAAATATTAAATATTGGGAGACTGAACTGTTCTCATTATTAATGGCTTATAATTCCAGGTAATAATCATAATTATCTTTCTAAATCTGCTAAACCTATAACATCTATAATGTATGCAGTCTCTGGCTCTGAAACCCATATGCCTGGAAAATGTTAGGACTGTAGGCCTTCCCTGTGGTCCTGTGAAAATTTTAAGCCACACATTATGGGTAGAAATGAAATTAAAAAATTAACATTTCTGAAATGCTATTGTTCTGGAACAGTAAAAATTCAGGGAATACTGGTAGTTTTATGGCTTTATGGTTTTTTGACCCATGTGATAAGGAAGGAGAATATTTCTTATTAGAGATAAGAAACAGCATGCAACATATAAGCTCAATTTTTAGAGTAGAAAATAAGAGCATCATTTGGGAATCCTCAAGTTTTCTTTTCTCCGTCTCACCAGTTGCTTTCCAAACAGTTTTACATATGTTTCAAAGCAGAATTTATGTATTCTTGTTTCCATCAAATCCCTTCTATTTGTTTTTTTTTTTTTTTCTGTAATGTTCCTTTCCCCCTCCTTCTTTCATTTCACCAGTTCTAACTCTGAAAAAACATGTAACTATGGCTTATCAGATGGGTTATAGAGATAGTACTAAAAACCAGACAAATTGTATGCAAAGTCCAGCCCTAACAAGAATGATATAAATTTACTAAGTGATCTATTTGTTTTTTTTTTTTTTTTTCTGTAATGTTCCTTTCCCCCTCCTTCTTTCATTTCACCAGTTCTAACTCTGAAAAAACATGTAACTATGGCTTATCAGATGGGTTATAGAGATAGTACTAAAAACCAGACAAATTGTATGCAAAGTCCAGCCCTAACAAGAATGATATAAATTTACTAAGTGACACCAGTGTTAGACTATTTCAAACAACTGTCTGAATATCAATTAAAAACTGTGGAAGCTGTTGGTGCTATTTAATAAGAGTTTCTGCTTTACTGTTATTTAAAAATGCTTTCTACAACTTTGTCTTTGACTGGAACTGTATGACCAGTTTGGGCCAAAGAATTGTGGATGGAAATACTCAAGTAATGTCTGGCCAGAATATTTGAATGTGAGTATAAGACCCTGCAGAGATCTTTTTTTCCTTCTGTCACTTCAACTGGCAAGATTTCTGATAGTGGCTACTTCATTAATTGATTCCTAAAGTCAAATCATTGCAGAAAACTTAGCTTCTCTGTGACAAATACCTTGTCTAAAGGTATTCATTAAGTACAAATATAACTATATACAAAAGACCTAAAGACAATAGTAGATGAAAATTCACCAGATGGTATCATTGGTAATTGTTAGGTTGGAAAATTGTAGGGTTGTTTTCCTCTTTTTGTTGCAGTTCTTAATTTTCCAAATTTTATTTAATGATTATAACATCCTTCCTATTAGAAAAATGTAGTTTTTTTTTTTAAAGAATATGTTGTTCTTTTAATCATCTTGGCACTGTAGTGACTTGCTGAATTAGAATTACGTGGTAGACATCTATTTTATATTGTGTGCTCTTTGCATATTTATTCAGTAACTGTCCTTTATCTACTTTAAATCATTTTGTGCAACAATCAAGCATAATATTTTTTATGAAAATAGGCAATTTATATAGTTCGATTCTCCAGAGAAATAGAACAAATAAAATGTGCATGTGTGAGTGTGTAGAGAGAGAGAGATTTATTTTAAGGAACATTTTTAAATTTTTATGTTAACATTATTTAATATTTAATGTTAATAGTTAACATTATTTTAAGGAACATATTTCACATGATTATGAAGGCTGGCAAGTTCAAATCTGCAGGGTAAGCCAGCAGTCTGGAGATCCAAGAAGGAGCCAGCGTTAAACAGTTCAAGCCTGAAGGCTGTCTACTGGCAGAATTACTTTTGCTCAGGGGAGGTCAGTCTTTGTTCTATTAAAACTTCAGACCTCAGCTTATTGAATAAAGCCCACTCACATTATGGAGGGCACTCTGCTTTATTCAAAGTCCACTGATTTAAGAATTAATCTCATCTGAAAAAAAAAAACAAAAACACCCTCACAAAATATCCATAATAATGTTTGACCAAATATTTGGGTAATATGGCCCAGCCAAATTTACATATAAAATTAACTAACACCATTAACTGTCATTAACAGACCACAACTCCTTTATCCCCTCGTAAAGTATATGTACCGGAGGTACATATAACTGAAGTAAAACCAAGAACAATGCTTCCTTGAGAACTAGTGTGAATACCAAGATCTTTTCAGGATTTCTCCTTGTGAATTCCTAAGTTTTAAAACTTGTAAAATCTAAGATTAATCTTTCCCACCCTCCTCAAAATGAAGTCAACCAGCAAGGTCTATAAATAAGTATAGAGAAAGTTTCCTGATAATGTTTCAGCTGATAGATCTAATTGTAATTTAAGGCACTGAACTATTATGACTGTTTATGATGTAATGTAAACAGGTCATTCTGACAAATATTATATAAGCCAAAATCCCTTTTTTGCATATACCTGTTAGAGTTGGATTTCTGTCACTTACAATCATGAGTGGGTGCTAAGTTGCTTCAATTATGTCTGACTCTGCGACCTATGGATTAGAGCCTGCCAGATTCCTCTGTCCATGGGGATTCTCCAGGTAAGAACGCTGGAGTGGGTTGCCACGCCCTCTTCCAAGGGATCTTCCCAACCTAGGGATCAAACCTGCATCTCATGTCTCCTGCATTGGCAGGCAGTTTCTTTACCACCCACTTATCATCAAAGAGCCTTAAATATAGCACTGATTTAATCCAGCTATTTCTGCCTTAATAAAGTCATGGCAGAGCTATCAGTCAGAAATCTGGGTTAGTATTTTGTCTGTGAAGTGTTAGTCCCTCAGTCAGGTCTGAATCTTTGTGTCTCCATGGACTGTAGTCCACCAGGATTCTTTGTCCATGGAATTCTTCAGAAAAAACACTGGAGTGGGTAGAAATCCCAGAGATTGAATGTGGGTCTCCTGTATTGCAGGCAGATTCATTACCATCTGAGTCACCAGGTAAGATAAAATCTCCGACATTGTTGTTAGTGTCTGTCTCATATCTACATTTATTAGTAAAATATTCTCATTGAATGTCTACAATATCTGTGGTATTAAGATCATGAGATCTACCATTTGAATCTTTGCATGCATGAAATTACCACTGAATCCCCATTTGCCAGAGAATCCCCATTTCAAAATTTTGACATCAATTATCTTTACTACAAAAGATATTAGTCTATCAAAGAGCAACTTAACAAAATTAGTTTGATTTTCTTTCTAGAATATTTAAGTTACTTAAAGTATCTACCTATTCCTGGGCAGCACACACTTTCTGTGTCCTCTTAAATAGAATTGAGGAAACTGTTGATTATGTTGTGACTAGTCTACAGAAACTCAAATGTAATAGAATAGAAACCACTGTTACCTGCAGAGTTTGTGAATTAAAGCATAATATACCAGCTGTGTCTGATGATTCAGAAAACAATAGGTCAGCATTTGCCAATCATTAAGAAATAAGACTTGTAAAGCACAGCATTATGCTAGAACAACCATGTGAAAGATTATTATATACAAATTGAAAAAGGCAAGTTGTAGACTATTGATAATTATAACAGCAATAACTTTCAGTTCAGTTCAGCCGTTCAATCATGTCCAACTCTTTGTGACCCCATGGACTACAGCATGCCAGGCTTCCCTGTCCATCACCAACTCCCAGAGCTTACTCAAAGTCAAGTCGATTATGCCATCCGACAATCTCATCCTCTGTTGTCCCCTTCTCCTCCCACCTTCAATCTTTCCCAGCATCAGGGTCTTTTCCAATGAGTCTGTTCTTCACATCAGGTGACCAAAGTATTGGAGTTTCAGCTTCAGCATCATTCCTTCCAATGAATATTCAGGACTGATATCCTTTAAGATGGACTGGTTGGATCTCCTTGCAGATCTCTCAAGAGTCTTCTTCAACACAACAGTTCAAAAGCATCAATTGTTCGGTACTCAGCTTTCTTTATAGTCCAATTCTCACATCCATACATGACTACTGGAAAAACTAGCTTTGACTAGATGGACCTCTTTGCTGAAGTAATGTCTCTGCTTTTTAATATGCTGTCTACATTGGTCATAACTTTTCTTCCACAGAGTAAGTGTCTTTTAATTTCATGGCTGCAATCACTATCTGCAGTGATTTTGGAGCCCAAAACAATAAAGTATTTCATTGTTTCCATTATTTCCCTGTTTATTTGCCATGAAGTGATGGGACCAGATGCCATGATCTTAGTTTTCTAAATGTTGAGCTTTAAGCCAACTTTTTCACTATCTTCTTTCAGTTTCATCAAGAGGCTCTTTAGTTCTTTGCTTTCTGCCAAAAGGGTGGTGTCATCTGCATATCTAAGGTTATTGATATTTCTCCCAGCAATCTTGATTCCAGCTTGTGCTTCATCCAGCCTGGAATTTTGCCTGATGTACTCTGCATATAAGTTAAATAAGCAAAGAGACAATATTCAGCCTTGACATACTCCTTTCCCGATTTGGAACCAGTCTGTTGTTCCATCTCCAGTTCTAACTGTCACTTCTAGACCTGCATACAGATTTCTCAGGAGGCAGGTCAGGTGGTCTGGTATTCCCATCTCTTTAAGTATTTTCCAGTTTGTTGTGATCTACATAGTCAAACCCTTTGGCATATTCAATAAAGCAAAAGTAGATTTTTTTCTGGAACTCTCTTGTTTTTTTAGATGATCAAGATGTTGGCAATTTGATTTCTGGTTCCTCTTCCCTTTCTAAATCCAACTTGAAGATCTGGAAGTTCATGGTTCATGTACTGTTGAATCCTGGCTTGGAGAATTTTGAGCACTGCTTTGCCAGAGTGTGAGATGAGTATGATTGTGCAGTAGTTTGAACATTCTTTGGCATTGCTGTTCTTTGGGATTGGAATGAAAACTGACCTTTTCCAATCCTCTGGTCACTGCTGAGTTTCCAGACTTGCTGGCATATTGAGCACAGCACTTTTAAAGCATCATCATTTAGGATTTGAAATAGCTCAACTGGAATTCCATCACCTCCACTAGCTTTGTTCATAGTGATGCTTCCTAAGGCCCACTTGACTTTGAATTCCAGGATGTGATCACACCATTGTGGGTATCTGGGTCATGAAGATCTTTTCTGTATAGTTCATCTGTGTATCCTTGCCACCTCTTCTTAATAGGTCCATAACATTTCTGTCCTTTATAGTGCCTGTTTTTGCATAAAATGTTCCCTTGCTATCTCTAATTTTCTTGAAGAGATCTCTAGTCTTTCCAATTCTACTATTTTCGTCTATTCCTTTGCATTGATTGCTGAGGAAGGCCTTCTTATCTCTCCTTGCTAGTCTTTGGAACTCTGCATTCAAATGGGTATATCTTTCATTTTCTCCTTTGTGTTTAGCTTCTCTTCTTTCCTCAGTTATTTGTAAGGCCTAGTCATTTTGCCTTTTTGCATTTCTTTTTCTTGGGGATGGTCTTCATCACTGCAATAATTTTAATAACAACCTTAAAACAGCTTCTGATTGCTCATTATTCTAATATGTATTGTCACAACGGGCTCTCACAATAACTGTATTTCATAGTTGTAATATGTTTCTTGCTTTAAGATCTGCTTTAGTCCACATATGAAACCATATCATTCATATCTGTATCCTGAAATAATTCTGTCCTCTAATCAGCAGTTGCAGTTTAAGGAATTGAAGCTCACAACTAGTACTACAGGGTCTTGGGTTAACCCAGTGGCTACCCAGCTCCATATCAATATTATCTCTATTATGGGACATCTATTTTCTATTTATTAAATTCCAGCTCAACCAATTCAGCTTTCTGTTTGCCTACCACCATGGTATAACACTTTTTTGCCTTAATTCTTAAAGGACTAAACCCCAACCCTCTATGCAGGATTATGCTGCCTGAAGCCAAATCTTCTTGCTGCCCCTAGCACAGTGGTATAAAGCATGAAATTCAGAATGAGATAGATTTGATATTGGACATTTGAACACTGTATGTATCAGTCTTCTTATCTGTAAAATAAAAATAACTAGTTCTTGCCTCACTTTTTAAAGAGATAATTCTATTGTGCTTAGTACAATACTTGGTATACTAGCAGTTAGTAGGCTCCCTGATGGCTCAGAGGGTAAAGAATCTGCCTGCAATGCAGGAGACCCAGGTTCAACTCCTTGGAGAAGATGCCCTTGAGAATGGAATGGCAACCCCCTCTGTCTGGAGAATTCCATGGACAGAGGAGCCTGGTGGGCTACAATCCATGGGTCGCAAAGAGTCTGACATGATTGAGAGACTAACACTAGAACAATTAATAGTAGCAATTACCCATTTTTGTCTTTTATCTATGTACTATCACTTTAGTTTACTGCTGAGTGTTTCTTAGGACAGCTATTTCATTAGCCTGTTACATTTTATGTTACCATATTTACTGGATTATATATGTTCATATTGTCTTAATGAGTTGTCATGAGTTAATATAGTCTAGCTCCACACTAACCCCACTCATTGAATATGCTGTATTTCAAAATCTATCTTCTCTGAACTATTTCATAGCCTACCTTAAACTGAAGGTTTATAGACAGTATAAATAAGAACTTAGAAAATTATTTGATATATGTATATCTATTTATCTATACATATGCACATATGTATAAGCATATGGATATTAACTTATGTATATAACGTTACATACAAATGAGTCCTGAATTTGTGAGAACATTGTAAGCAAAGAATTATTTTCTCCTTATTATTTAATGTACTAGAGCCTGTGTAATTCTTAAAATGAAAATCACAAGAAGTTAAAAATTAACCTTAATGAAAGTGGATATTATACTGTAAGCAAATAGGAGAAAATGTGTAACACGTTAAATATAAAAGTTTCCTTAGAAACAATTTAGTCTCTTTAAGAACAATATAATTATTATTACATATTCACATTCAACCATCAAACCATGCTTAGTTTAATTCAT
>SJYR01001190.1:709315-744803 GCA_006410655.1 Kobus ellipsiprymnus | reverse complement strand
AATATAAATGGTATACAAATTTTGTGTATACCTTGTGTGTTCAATTAAAAAATGTTAAAGGAAAATTCTTAAACTATATAATAAACCTTTAAAAACTGCTTTAAGAAAGTTTTCCTATAATGTCCTGTGGTTCATTCAAAGCAAGTGTTTATAATTCCATATTTATAAAGCATTGTCAGGGAATGAATTGATCATTCTAAATATCTCATTAAAAACTGCATTTCTAAGTGATTAAGATTCTAAAAGGTGCAAGTTCTTTATTTTGTTAATTTTTCTTGAAATACTTCTAATATATGCTAAAGTTCTGGCTTTCAAAAATAATGTATAACAAAGTTATCATAACTTTCCATGTACTTTCTCTGTTATTTATCTGAAAATGGAAAGAAAACCCTAACCCACTTTGGCTTAATTTATTCTGTAAAACTGCAGCCAGTAGTGCTCTACTTCCTAAAGTAGACTAGATAATGATTGTTCTGTCAATCTGATTTTTCAGTATCCACATAATTACATTCAAAGATAAATGTGATACATCAATGTATGTGGAAAATTGAAATTTTAGTTGGATAGCTTACAGTTGAAAGACCCCAGTTATTGGTGACCCTTTAACTTCTAAAATAGACAAGACAATATAATTCCCTTCTCTCTCCTTCCCAGCTGGTATATTTCTTGTACTGGTCCTTGGTCCTTTAGAACAAACTGTGATTTCTGTTAGGGAGTCCAGAACTCCACCATTTGTTATCCTGTTGTCATGTTTCATGGCACCAGTAGCAGAAGCATAGTGAATTAAAGAACTAGTGGGAATAAAATATTCATTAATAATTATAAATGAATTCTAGTTGGGCCAGTAATATTTTCACTATTATGTGTAATGAAAGAAATTTTTATTAAATGTTCATATTATACCTATCACTTACACATCATCAAGAAAGAGCATACAGATATATAATTGGAAGTTCTAAAGCAACACTTTAAAATGTGAAGACAAACTAAGGATTATGATTGAAAATAAGGAAACAAGAAGACAACAGATTCTATTGGCAATGTCACTTGCAGAGCCTACTTTGAGTAAACGGAAGTCAAAATATGATATAAACTAAAAACAAAAAAACTTTGCAAGGGTAAAATTATCATGAGGATATTTTTGTGTCCATTTAAGTTTTCTTTTAGAAACAAAAATAAATATTGATGCAGTTTGGCTTGTGCTCAGAATAAGAAAAGCATAATTTTCCTCAGTTTGAGCAGGCTATTATTGATTTTGATGTGGGCAACATAGGAATTTTTTAATTTATGTTTTAATGGGTGGAAAATTGTTTTACAATGTTGTGTTGGTTTCTGCTGCGCAACTCTTGAGAGTCCCTTGGACTGCAAGGAGATCCAACTAGTCCATTCTGAAGGAGATCAAGGAGATCAGCCCTGGGATTTCTTTGGAAGGAATGATGCTAAAGCTGAAACTCCAGTACTTTGGCCATCTCATGCGAAGAGTTGACTCTTTGGAAAAGACCCTAATGCTGGGAGGGATTGAGAGCAGGAAGAGGAGGGGACGACCCAGGATGAGATGGCTGGATGGCATCACTGACTCAATGGATGCGAGTCTGAGTGAATTCCAGGAGTTGGTGATGGACAGGGAGGCCTGGCATGCTGTGATTCACGGGGTCGCAAAGAGTCGGACACGACTGAGCGACTGAACTGAACTGAACAATGCGAATTAGCCATAATTATATATTTATCCCCTCCTTCTGGGGCCTTCCTCCCTTCCCCTTATCCCACCCTCTAGGTCATCACAGAGCTACAGGCTGGGATTCCTGTGTTATACAGCAACTTCCCTTCAGCTATGCATTTTACACATGATGGTGTATATATGACAGTGCTGTTTCCTCCATTGTTCCCACTCTCTCTTTCCCCTGCTGTGCTCACAAGTCTGTTGTCTATGTTTGTATCTCCATTCCTTTGAATCTGGATCTCCTAAGATCTCTATTCAGTTTAGTTCAGTCAGCTAGTCATGTACAACTCTCTGTGACCCCATGGACTGAGGCATGCCAGGCTTCCCTGTCTTCCAGCTTCCAGGCTTCCAACTTCAAATGGCATGGTCATGGACTGCTGAAATACATGAGAGGACAGGGCAGAATATTAGGCTATCATTCAGACAACCCAGATCCCTTTTCCATGAAGATGCTCAAGAAATGAAAGATGGTCAGGATATTCTATTTATTTAACTTATATGCAGAGTACATCATTCAAAATGCCAGTCTGGATTAATCACAATCTGGAATCAAGATTGCTGGGGGAAATATCAACAACCTCAGGTATGCAGATGATATCACTCTAATGACAAAAAGTGAAGAGGAACTATAGAGCCTCTTGGTGAGGGTGAAAAAGCTGGCTTAAAACTCAACATTCAAAAGCCTATTATCATGGCATCTGGTCCCATTACTTCATGACAAATGACGGGGGGAGGTGATGTGGAAACAGTGACATATTTTCTTGAGTCACAAAATCACTTCAGATGGTGACTGCAGCCATGAAATTAAAAGACGCTTGCTCCTTGAAATAAAATCTATTACAAAGCTGGACAGCATGTTAAAAAGCAGAGGCATCACTTTGCTGACAAAGGTCCATATAGTCAAAGCTATGGTTTTTCTAGTAGTCATGTATGGATGTGAGAGTTGGACCATAAAGACTGTGCACCAAACAATTGATGCTTTTGAATTGCATTGTGGGGCTGGAGAGGACTCCTTTGAGCAGCAAGGAGATCAAACTAGTCAATCCTAAAGGAAATCAGTCCTGAATATTCATTGGAAGGACTGATGCTGAAGCTGAAACTCCAATACTTTGGCCACCTGATGTGAGGAGCCAACTCATTGGAAAAGACTCTGATGCTGAAAAAGACTGAAGGGAGAGAGGAAGGGGACGGTAAAGGATGAGATGGTTGGATGGCATCACTGACTCAACGGACATGACTTCTAGCAAACTCTGGGAGATAGTGAAGGACAAAGAAGCCTGGCATGCTGCAGTTCATGGGGTCGTAGTCAGACATAACAGTGATTGAACAAAAACAACAATCTCTCCTTTCAAAGCACTTCAGTTAACTAATTATTAAGAAAGATAATTAAAAAATGTATATCATCCTTCACTAACCTCCAAATGGACACAGTTCTAAAATATGAGATATAATTTCATAATGCATTTGGGAGAGGATTTTAAAAAGTTTTCAGTTAGATGATAGACTCACTTGGTGTTTTCATTAAAACAGTCTGGGAAGATCCAGATAATATTTTTTCTTCTTTTCTTTCAGGAAAACCAAGCTAAGAGAGACTAGAAAAACTCTACCCCAAGATAGTGACATGCAGATTTCTTAGTCTTGGATGTAGAAGAAATATAACTGATTGATGGGACAGTAGGCTCAATAATGAGATCATTGCAAAGTTGCATTTGTAGTGGTAGTAAAGGGTGGTGATGGTGGTGGTAAATGGAGGCGATGATGGTGGTGATAGTGACAATGGTATTTAGAATAGATGTAGAGTCTGCAGAGTGGAAATGGATTCTCCAAAAATATATTTCATATGAAGTCGCTCAGTCATGTCCGACTCTCTGTGACCCCATGGGCTGTAGCCGACCAGGCTCCTTTGTCCATGGGATTTTCCAGGCAATAGTACTGGAGTGGATTGCCATTTCCTTCCCCAGGGGATCTTCCCAACCCAGGGATTGAACACAGGTCTCCCACATTGTAGACAGACACTTTACCATCTGAGCCACCAGGGAAGTCCTTATATTTCATATGCTGGTAATCATATTATAAGACAGAGCATATTTACTGGTGACCCAAAAAATGAGAACTAAATGGATATTTGATTGCACTTCATTCACACTAAAAGGAAAGTAAAGCTTGAGTATTTTGATCAATATGGTCTCTCTGAAGGCTTCAAACTATTTCTGAATGATCACCAAAATTATAGAAACACATGTTGGTTCTAAATTATATTGTCTACTGCATTACTGTGCCTACAAACACACATACATGTAAACATACATTAGTATTCAATAATCAGAATTTTAGTGTGAAAAATTAAAAGAAGACTTATTAAGGCTATATGACCAGTTCAGTTTAACATTGTCCATTGGTATTAAAGTGGAAATAAAATTCTTTGGTTTGGAAGAAAGTGAAGTCACTCAGTCGTGTCCGACTCTTTGCGACCCCACGGACTGTAGCTTACCAGACTCTTCCGTCCATGGAATTTTCCAGGCAAGAATACTGGAGTGGGTTGCCATTTCCTTCTCCAGGGGATATTCTTGACCCAGGGATCGAACCCAGGTCTCCCGCATTGCAGGCAGACGCTTTACCTTCTGAGCCACCAAAGGACAGGTTTGGAAGAGAGATACCTTTTTAAATTAATGTTTTAAAGCTTATACTATTTTGTTTTAGATAAATATGGCAAAAGAGGAATAGAACTATACAATCCTGAACTGATATTAATCCACTGTGTTCAGGAAGAACATTAAACTTGTTTGATTCTGTTTAATGCCATCTGAAATCTCACTTAGCCAAGTACTCAGTGACTTCCTGAGTATCTCTTGACTATGTTAAATATACTACATTTGGTCCTTTGTGATTGCATTTTAAGTGGAGCTTTTCACTTAAATAAAATCTGGATCAAAATATTTAATTACAAGTATTGAAATTTATTGAAACTTTATCAACAAAATTGATGAATTATCAGTTAATTGTTCAGAAAACCACACACCATTTTAGATAAGCCCACTAGCTAAAACAGCTCTATATAAATATTACAAATCAGTGAATTTTAAATTTTCTTTGGCATACACTACATTATTATATACTATATCTTTTACTTCATGCTTTTTACTATTTCTTTTTCATGTTTATTTTATAACAACTAGAAATAAAGTTTCATTTTTATCCAGATAGATATTATACTATTTTCCCCCAAAATATCTAATTCTTGTTAAGAAAGTATAATGATATTCATGTCACTAAAGTGAGCCTGCATGTGGAATTCCATTAGCTTAAGGGAATAAAGGGCTTCCCAGGTGGCATAGTGGTAAAGGAACCCGTCTGGCAATTGCAGGAGACTTAAGAGACACTGGTTTGATCTTTGTGTCAGAAAGATGCCCTGGAGAAGGGCATGGCAACCCACTCCATACTCTTGCCTGGAGAATCCCAAGGACAGAGCAGCCTGGTGAGCTACAGTCCAGCACAGAGTCAGACACCACTGAAATGACTTAACATGCACACATGCAAGGCAAGAAAATGATCTTAGTGTAAAGCTGAGAAATTTCAACCCCCCGAAGAACCAAATTTCCAAATTTCATACATAAGATGACATAAGGTTGATAGTCAATCTCCTTATTTGTTTTTTACTCTTAAAAGATCAAGTAAATAGTATTAAAAGATTTTAGCTTGAGCTTAAATTAATATTTCTATTATTATTAGGCATGAGAAAGAGGGAATGGTAAATTTAAAAAAAAATCTGAGTTTTTGCCTCTGAGTCATTTGTGCAAGGAGAAAAAATAAGCTCTGTATTTTAGCTGTCAAGGCAATTGCTCAAATATAATTTTGTGGTTGGGTAACTCAAGAATGGATTCGTTACAAAACTGATTTCTGGCATTTGCTGTTCAAAGTCCTGAATAGGAAGTCTGGATGCCTTGTTTCATAATGTGCATTTAAAAAACAATGTGGAAACAACAGCAATCTGCATCTCATCACGTTATTGGGATTCTAAGCAATTCTGCAGCCTTCCTTTATTTAAAGCAGCACAGACCGCTGGGCTCCAGATGTTTGCAGGGAAAGGCATTTGCTTTCACCAACATTTTCTTGACCACAGGGGATTTCCAGTTGGCTCTGGACAAAAGCAATGGAGGCTTTGTGTCATTCCAGGTGTCACGCAGCTAACCTCTAGAGATGCTGGGCTTTTTTATGTAGCCTGCTTATTGCTTAACCACCTTTCTATGAGCATATTTCTTTAGTACACTCAGGCAATTGCAGAGCATGGCAATAAAATGCTTAAGTTAATATTATTAAGAAAATGTAAACACTGATTTGATAGATGTCATGAGTATACTCAAAGTACAGAATTGGTTGCAATGGAACAGCTGGCTACTTATTGATTTAAAAAGAGCAGAGAGGCTGAATGTACTGTCTTTTATCTACTGCTTTCTCCAGTAGAATTTGGAGATGTCTCTAGAGTATTGGTTCAGACACTTGCTAAGATGAAAGAAAGGATCTGTTATACAATTAATAGATATTTAGAACTTAAATACAAGTTCTGCTTCAATATAGTCTGTAATTTTTAGCTGACTTTGATCTCTAGTCTTTTATCTAGTTACTGGATGGCATTAATTATTCATAAATACAATCATATTATATGATATTTTATCATAATGCTTGTCTCTAACTACATATTTGGTCCATGAAGGTTTTCAAATTTTATTTATTCTCAGAATACTGCTTCTGTTTATTTGACACTTTTATTTTTATTCTTATGGTTGAGCTGGCCTATTCTTTCTGAGAATCTATTTTCAGTAGATTATTACTTTCTTATAAATTTCCCTGTGGAAGGTTTCATCCTAGAGATGCCTTTTTAAAAATGTTTTAGAAAAATGCATTCATTCATTTAAAAAATTCAGATGCTAAAGTCAGTGATCAGTAAATGGAGTGCTTAATTTCCTGTAGAGTAGGCACACTAGCACTGTTTTATTTTCTGATTAGGGCTGATTCTCTGCGGCCAGTATTCAAACTTGTAGATATTTGGTTTTCCTTCCTTCCCCAAACAACTAATAAATGGTAGAAAAGCTTATCAGAATTTGGTGCTCTGTTTTCTGAAACTCAAACAATGAACAGTCTATAAGCCTTAACCGAATGTAAGTTCTTCTTTTCTTCAGTCAGCAACAGACAAAAAGAAGCTTATCCAAGACTCCATCAGACTCTGATGAAAAGGTTATTTCCCTCCACTAGCCTTTTTCTAAATCTTTATTCTTGTCTTTTGTTGGTTATCTACCATTATCTTCAGTACTCTCTTTACAGGTAATTTTATTGTCTGGTCCTATGAATCCTACTGTGCCCTTTGAGAATCTGATGCTTTTGAGACCAATGAAACACATTACAGGTCAGGATCTATTTTATTTGCCTTTGAGGAACTATGATCATTGAATGGAAGAAACCATCTTGACAGGCTCTCGCTGCTATATCTCCTTGGGGAGTTAGAAAATCTGAAGATGGAGCAATATCTCTGATTCCACAACTCATTCCTGACCAAATGCCACTTGGTGCACCTGAAGTAGCTAATTTGATTCTCTAAAACATAAAATGTGCTTTTCCCATGGGCAGATCCTATTCAAAACAGATGAAATACATAAGTCCATGAGTTTTATACTTCACGGTGCTAAAGTTCCTACAGTTTTGGTCTAATGTAGTACATTTTGATTAAGATTATTTGTGCAAGTATCTATTGTTAAGCTGATTTTTTCTATTCATTACATAGTTAGTGAATTATGGGTATTTCTTTTTTTTACTACATGAAAATTGCAAAGGTTTGGAAGAGACAACATTATATTTAAGTTACAAGTTATTTTAATAATGAAACTTTAAAGTGTATATATACATATATATTAGAATCATAGGAGCTCAGAGTGCAAGAGAATGGAAAGATTATAAACTTTGTACAATGAAATATTCTGATTAAAAAAAGATGTCCTGAAGGTCAAGCATTTGCCTGGGTCACATTGCTTTTTAGTGTAAATTTTGATATTTAACTTGAAACCGGATATTTTAACCTGAATCCTACTCAAAGGTCTAGTGTCATCTAAGAATGTGGATTCACAAAATAAAAATATGATGGTCAAATTATAGAATGACTCTGTCTATGGGATTTCCTAGTCATAAATACTGGAATGGGTTGTTATTTTTTTTTCTCCAGGAGATCTTCCTGACCCAGGGATTGAACTGGAGTCTCCAGCATTATAGGCAGTCTTCTGCACTGCAGGCAGATTCTTTACAGACTGAGCCATCAGGGAAGCATCAGAAAATGACAATCAGAATAAAACAACAAAGCCACCACCACTACCAAGAACATCAAATGCTAGTATACTCGTGTAGAAGTAGCTCTGTGTTCTGTATGTATTTTTCAATCCGATAAATAATTGCAAAACAACAACAGACTTTTTATTATAACAATGACATTACAGCAGTGTAGTCTGTGGTATGAACAAGACTAGCTTGAGAGATTTGGGAAAAGTCATGGCTTTATGACATGGATCACAGCCTTGTCATGGCGAAGGAGCTTGCATAACTCAATGAAGCTATAAGCCATACCATGCAGGGCAACCCAAGATGGACAGGTCATCGTAGACAGTTCTGACAACATATGGTCCACTGAAGAAGGGAATGGCAAAACATGCCAGTATTCTTGCCTTGAGAACCCCATGAACAGTATGAAAAGGCAAAAATATAACACCAGAAAATCACCAGCTCGAAGAACATGAATGTGAGCAAACTCTGGAAGACAGTGAGTGAAAGGGAAGCCTGGCATGCAACAGTGTATGGGGTCACAAAGAGTCAGACATGACTTGGTGACAGACAAGAGCAACGGCAGTGACTTCTCTGTGTATGCTGCTGCTGCTGCTGCTGCTAAGTCGCTTCAGTCATGTCTGACTCTGTGCGACCCCATAGATGGCAGCCCACCAGGCTCCCTGTTCCCCCTGGGATTCTCCAGGCAAGAATACCGGAGCGGGTTGCCATTTCCTTCTCCAGTGCAGGAAAGTGAAAAGTGAAAGGGAAGTCGCTCAGTCGTGTCAGCTTTAAAACAAGAAAGTTTGGTCAGATATCCAATGATATTTCATTCCAGTTTTGAGCTTCTATAAATCAATGGTTCAGTTCAGTTCAGTCACTCAATTGTGTCTGGCTTTTGCGACCCTATGGACTGCAGCACGCCAGGCTTCCCTGTCCATCACCAACTCCCAGAGCTTCCTCAAACTCATGTCCATCGAGGTGGTGATGCCATCCAACCATCTCATCCTCTGTCATCCCCTTCACCTCCCATCTTTGATCTTTCCCAGCATCAGGGTCTTTTCAAATGAGTTAGTTCTTTGCATCAGGTGACCTAAATATTGGAGTTTCAGCTTCAGTATCACTCCTTCCAATGAATACTCAGGACTGATTTCCTTTAGGATGGACTGGCTGGATCTCCTCACAATCCAAGGGACTCTCAAGAGCCTTCTGCAACACCACAGTTCAAAAGTGTCAATTCTTTGGCACTCAGCTTTCTTTATGGTCCAACGCCTACATCCATACACGACTACTGGAAAAACCATAGTTTTGACTAGATGTACCTTTGTTGGCAAAGTAATGTATCTGCTTTTTAATATGCTGACTAGTTTTGTCATAGCTTATCTTCGAAGGAGCAGATGTCTTTTAATTTCATGGCTGCAGTCACCATCTGCAGTGATTATGGAGCCCAAGAAAATAATGTCTGTCACTTTTTCCATTGTTTCCCCATCTATTTGCCATGAAGTGATGTGACCTGATACCAGGATCTTATTTTTTTGAATGCTATTTTAAACCAGCTTTTCACTCTCCTTTTTCACCTTCTTCAAGAGGTTCTTCTTCAGTTCCTCTTCTCTTGTTACCATAAAGGTGATGTCATTTACACATCTGAGGTTATTAATATTTATCCTGGCAATCTTGATTCCATTTTGTGCTTCATCTAGCCTGGCATTTCACATGATATATTCTGCATATAAATTAAATAAGCAAGATGACAATATATAGCCTTGACACATTCCTTTCCCAATTTGGAACCAGTCCAGGTTCCATGTCTGGTTCTAACTGTTGCTTCTTGATCTTCATACAGATTTCTCAGGAGGCAACTGAGGTGTTCTGATATTCCCGTCTGTTTAAGAATTTTCCACATTTTGTTGAGATTCACACAGTCAAAGGCTTTAGCATAGTCAATGAAGCAGAAATAGTTGTTTTTCTGGAACTCTCTTGCTTTTTCTATGATCCAATGGATGTTGGCAATTTGACCTCTGGTTCCTCTGCCTTTCCTAAATCCAGCTTGAACATCTGGAATTTCTCAGTTCATGAAGTGTTGAAGCCTAGCTTGGAGAATTTTGAGCATTTCTTTGCTTGCATCTGAAATGAGTGCAATTGTGTGGTAGTTTGAACATTCTTAGGCACTGTCCTTCCTTGAGATTGGAATGAAAACTGACCTTTTCCAGTCCTGTGGCCACTGCTGAGTTTTCCAAATTTGCTGGCATATTGAGTGCAGCACTTTAATAGCATCATCATTTAGCTCAACTGGAATTCTGTCACCTCCACTAGCTTTGTTCATAGTGATGCTTCCTCAGGCCTAATGACTTTGTACTCCAAGATGTCTAAGTAATGAGTGATCACACCATCATGGTTTTCTGGGGCATTAAGATCTTTTCTGTATAATTTTTCTTGTATTCTTGCCACCTCTTCTTAATATCTTTGGTTCTGCTAGGTCCATTTCTGCCCTTGATTGTGCCCTTCTTTGCATGTAATGTTCCCTTGGTATCTCTAATTTTCTTGAAGCAATCTTTAGCCTTTCCCATTCTATGGAAAATGAAAATTTCCATAGAGTAAAACAAAATATAACTCAAAAATACTTTTATTTCATCACTTCATTGGGAAAAATCAAGCCAGTTTTCTTAGCATAATTCAAAAACAATCATTACAAGTAAAAAGCAAAATATATTCTTTCTCTATATATATGCATACACTGATAGATATAGATCGGCAAATAAAGGAGATATATATATATATTTATATACAGAAAGATAGCTCTCTATCTAAACAGATAGCATAGAATATAAGTTTTGATTTTGATTTTAATGTTTTTCACTAATTTCTCTCTAGGTACAAATGTTTATATGAAGAGATCATATTATGTTATATATATATAATACCACATATATAAAAACACTATAACTATATAAGTTCATTCTCACTCTTGATATTGTTAGATGAGTGGTGATAGGTTAACAGAATATCTAAGAATTATGATTAGAAATGTTTGGGAACGCATGTACAGTCGTGGTGGATTCATGTCAATGTATGGCAAAACCAATACAGTACTGTAAAGTAAACTAAAGTTAAAATAAAAAAAAGAAAAAGAAACAGTATGCAGGATACAGAAAGTGTTCATGTCCTAAATCCTTGGCTAATTACTTTCAAGATATTTGACCATCCAACCCAAGTTCAGGACATGTGTTTGAACAACTGTTAACACTGGTGTATAGGTGGATCTATGTGCAAGCTCCACATTTTATTGGTGTAATATAAAAATCAGTGCAACAGAAAACAACCAAAACATATATGTTCCTGTTAACTCTGGAAAAACAGTCTGTCCCCTTATTTCAAACACTGATAGACTGCGCAGATTTCACAACACTATTATGTTTCAATAATTCAGTATGAAAAATCAGGTTTTTGAACCTTATTATACAACTATGAGACAGGTGATAAACTGAGAACAACAGGTTTGAGAAATATATTAAAGATTAAATGGATAAACAAACAATCACCCTGATCCTATTGCAGGCATGATTGGATCTTTTACAGATGGCTATTGCTGCTGACCTTGTTGATGAACTTGTGAAACTGTCTCCTCCAGATGAAGGTGACGAAGTTGCTACTGATAGATACAGACAGAAGCAAGTGGTCAAAGATAAGTATAAAAATTCTATGGAGCTGTGCAGTAATGTTCTATAACACCTGTTAAAAATAAAATTTCTGTCAAATAAATATACATAGACGAGACCTCATAAAATACAAGCTGAAATCAGAGTTATAAATCTCTAAAAGACCCATCTGTCACCTTATTCTCTTGGAATTGGTATTTATCTCCCTGAAAGGAAAATATTAATACTTCTATTGTTTCAGATTCTTTCAAAATTCAGATCCACAGAAGTCAACAGGTAAATAATTTTGTAAAAATTGACAATATAGCTTAAAAGGTATGGGCTGTAAAAGTAGCATCACACACACACACACACACACACACACACAATTGTTATTTTTCTAGTGATCTTTATATTCACTATGTATCCTTTGATATGTGAATTAGAGAAGCTCTGACACTCACGTCAGGTCACAAAACTGATAAGATTTGAGGTTCCAAACCTCATTTTGTATCTATATTTCTTGGCTTGTGTTTTTTACTTTATCTTTGTCCAATTTTAGTTAGCTAAATCATGGTATTAAGTCCAGTTTGAAGGGTTGGATATAGTGATATTCCCTTTAAAGGAAGGAGTGGTTACCTCTATGTAGAATATATTCCGGCCTATATTCTATGGGTTAAGTAGTAACCATGAATACCATCCAGATATGCTCCTTCCACTCCAGTTGCTCAAATATATATTTTAAATTGTGGAAAGCAGCTGTCAAGTGTGAGATCACCAAGTGTTCCCATAGTCAGTGGTCACTTTAGGCACAACAGTTAAGTCCAGAGCTTGAATTTGTCAGTTTATGAAATATGAGTGGTATTAAAAGAGAGTATCTCCTTGCTGTGTGTGTGTGTGTGTGCTCAGTCACTTAGCTGCATCCAAGTCTTTGTGATTCCATGAACTGGAGCCTTCCAGGCTCCTCTGTCCATAGTATTTTCCAGACAAGAATACTGGAGTGGGCTGACATTTTCTATTTGAAGGGATCACCTTGGTAGCATTCCTTTTATTGCTCCAATGAGGGCATTAACATCTGTGGAGACAAATTCAGGACACATGAGTTAGATTGTTTTCATTTATGGAAGCATGAGTTAAAAAATATGTCTTTTTTTCTATTTTTGCTGCTATTCCTGGATACCATAGATTGGGTGACAACAACAGATACTTATTTCCCACAGCACTGGAGGCTGAAAGTCCAAGAATAGGGTGACAGCCTGGTCAAATTCTGGTGAAAGGTTTTTTCCTAATTTACATCCAGCAATCTTCTTCTTGTATCCTTAATATTGTGGAGAGAGGACAAGTGAGCAAGCTGTCTGATGTCTCCTCTTATAAAAGCACTGATTCCATGATGCAGGTGCGACCTTCATGACCTAATGACCTCCCAAAGGCTCCACCTCCTAATGCCATCCTATTGGGATTATGGGTTTTTTTTTTAATATAAATTTATTTATTTTAATTGGAGGTTAATTACTTTACAATATTGTATTGGTTTTGCCATGCTGCTGCTGCTGCTGCTGCTAAGTCGCTTCAGTCATGTCCAACCCTGTGCGACCCCAGAGATGGCAGCCCACAAGGCTCCTCTGTCCCTGGGATTCTCCAGGCAAGAACACTGGAGTGGGTTGCCATTTCCTTCTCCAATGCGTGAAAGTGAAAAGTGAAAGAAGTCACTCAGTCGTGTCCGACTCTTTGCAACCCCATGGACTGCAGCCTACCAGGCTCCTCCGTCCATGGGATTTTCCAGGCAAGAGTACTGGAGTGGGGTGCCATTGCCTTCTCCATACATCAACATGAATCTGCCACAGGTATACACATGTTCCCCATCCTGAACCCCCCTCCCTCCTCCCTCCCCATACCATCCCTCTGGGTCGTCCCAATGCACCAATTAGATATTCTTGTTTTTTCTTTTTTGACTTTCACTTTATTATTATTTTTTTTTTACTTTATTTTACTTTACAATACTGTATTGGTTTTGCCATACATGAACATGAATCCACCATGGGTGTACACGTGTTCCCAATCCTGAACCCCCCTCCCGGTTTTAACATACTAATCGGAATGAGGGCACACAAAGATGCAAGCCATAATAAAACACTTTAATAAAAAATTTGAAAACTGGTTGGCTTCTTTAAACATAATAGCAATATTGTGTTCTTATTCCAGAGCAAGCAATATCTGAGAGGGTTAAAATATCTGGGATTAAACACCTGAAAAGGTTATCCTATATGGATAAAGTGCAGCTGCTTCATGAGTCCAGAGTTTGTAAAAAATTTAAAGGCAAGAATTGGTCATTAGTTAGCTGACTCTCTGACTTCCACTAAAATAGTATTTATTAAAATGTTATATATGATTTGAGATTTAGAGTATATAACATGAAATAAAATGAACACATAGAAGTAGCAGATGCATTAATGCTTATTAAACTCCTCTGATATAATAGCCCAGGTAATCAGGACTTTAAATATATTATCTCGTGTAATGCTCATGAAGACATCTTCTCATATAATGATCTCTGACTTTTACTTTCAGTCATAATGAAATAACAGCTACAGAAAAAAAAAAAAAAAAGATATGAAGCAGTGGTTTGGACAACCAAATTTTGTAGCTTTTCTCTCTTGATGAAGCAGATTCAGAATTTGAGACTAATGTAGCTAAAATCTTCCATGTAGAGTACTGGAAAGAGGAGTCTATAGAGAGAGCATTGGTATTCTAGAGTGGTTCCTTGAGTTTGGGCCGAGTACTGATTTGTGTGTGTGTAGGGGGGGTGGTGGTGTGTTTGTGTTTGGGGGAGGGGTGTGCATGTGTGTGTGTGCGTTTGTGTGTGAGAGGAAGATATGAAGATCAAGGAAGTACCACGAGAAAGAAATAGGAAGAAAAAACAATCAGAGCTCACACAGGGCCAAGAACATGTTGTATTCCCAGTAGTTGATGTTCAGCTGCCCAGTAGTGTCTGACTTTTTGCAACCCATGGAAGCATGTCCCTCACCATCTCTCGAAGTTTGCCCAAGTTCCTGTCCATTTCATCAGTGATGAATGAGGGAAAACATCCAATGCCTAGGGCATAAGAGAGCATTCTCAGAAGAACATTATCACAAAAAGGGTCTTGTGCAGAGTTCAGGGAGCTAGCCCTAAAGTAAAGGCTGCTCAAAATTCCTGCTAAGAAAATTTGAAAAGAAGACTCAGAGGAATCAGATTGATTGCAAAAAACTTAAATAAAGGATAGAAAAATAATCCTATACTAATTTAAAAGAATAAAATATAATTCAGCAAACAACAATGTAACACATTTCAAATTAAAAATGATGAAGTATGCATAAAATAAGAAAATGCACAGCTAGGAAAAATGTTCAAATAGAAAGAGACCCAGAAACACAGAGAAAATGAAATCAACTCATAACACTGAAACTCTCATAAATACTTCTACTTATTTAAGTAGGAAAACTAATGTATGAACAATGATAAGAAGTATGGATAATCAATAAAAGTCCATACAAAAAATGTAAGGATAAAACATATAATATTTGAAATAGAAAATTAACCATCATATTAAAAACTACAAAAGGGAATATTAGCAAATTTGAAAGACTAGCAACAGAATATATCCAAAATTTTAAAAACAAAAAGAAAAACTCTGAAAATAAATGAACAGTGCTTCAGTGAGCTCTAGAACACTATTGATCAGCATCATATATGTGTAACTGGAGTTCCATGGGAAAGAGAAAAAAAAAAAAAAGATGAGGTACAGAAACAAAATATTATAAGACATAAGAGATGGAAATATTAAATATTATCAGTTCAGTTTAGTCCAGTTGCTCAGTTGTGTCTGACTCTTTGCGACTCCATGAACAATAGGCCTCCCTGTCCATCACCAACTCCCAGAGTCCACCCAAACCCATGTTCATCGACTCAATGATGACATCCAACCATCTCATCCTCTGTCATCCCCTTCTCCTCCTGTCCTCAATCTTTCCCAGCATCAGGGTTTTTTTCCAGTGAGTCAGCTCTTCACATCAGGTGGCCAAAGTATTGGAGTTTCAGCTTCAACATAAGTCCTTCCAATGAACACCCAGGGCTGATCTCCTTTAGGATGAACTGGTTGGATCTCCTTGCAGTCCAAGGGAATCTCCAGAGTCTTCTCCAACACCACAGTCCAAAAGTATGAGTTCTTTGGTGCTCAGCTTTCTTTATAGTCCAACTCTCACATCCGTACATGACCACTGGAAAAACCATAGCCTTGATTAGACGGACCTTTGTTGGCAAAGTAATGTCTCTGCTTTTTAATATGCTGTCTAGGCTGGTCATAACTTTCCTTCCAAGGAGTAAGCATCTTTTAATTTCATGGCTTCAATCACCATCTGCAGTGACGTTGGAGCCCAGAAAAATAAAGTCTGTCACTGTTTCCACTGTTTTTCTATCTATTTGCCGTAAAGGGATGGTACCAGATGCCATGATCTTCATTTTCTGAATGCTGAGCTTTAAGACAACTTTTTCACTCTCCTCTTTCACTTTCATCAAGAGGCTCTTTAGTTCTTCTTCACTTTCTGCCATAAGGGTGGAGTCATCTTCATATCTGAGGTTATTAATATTTTTCCCAGCAATCTTGATTCCAGCTTGTGTTTCATCCAGCCCAGCATTTCTCATGATGTACTCTGCATATAAGTTAAATCAGCAGGGTGACAACATACAGCCTTGATGTACTCCTTTCCCAATTTGGAGCCAGTATGTTGTTCCATGTCCAGTTCTAAAGGTTGCTTCCTGACCTGCATACAGATTTCTCAAGAGGCAGGTCAGGTGNTAAATCAGCAGGGTGACAACATACAGCCTTGATGTACTCCTTTCCCAATTTGGAGCCAGTATGTTGTTCCATGTCCAGTTCTAAAGGTTGCTTCCTGACCTGCATACAGATTTCTCAAGAGGCAGGTCAGGTGGTCTGGTATTCCCATCTCTTAAAGAATGTTCCACAGTTTACTGTGATCCACACAAAGGGTTTGGCATAGTTAATGAAGCAGAAATAGAGGTTTTTCTGGAACTCTCTTGCCCTTTCAATGATCCAGCAGATGTTGGCAATTTGATCTCTGGTTCTTCTGCCTTTTCTAAAACCAGCTTGAACATCTGGAAATTCACGGTTCACGTATTGCTGAAGCTTGGCTTGGAGAATTTTGAGCATTACTTTACCAGAGTGTGAGATGAGTGCAATTGTGCAGTAGTTTGAGTATTCTTTGGCACTGCCTTTCTTTGGGATTGGAATGAAAACTGACCTTTTCCAGTCCTGTGGCCACTGCTGCATTTTCCAAATTTGCTGCTATATTGAGTGCAGCACTTTCACAGTGTCAAAATTCAGGATTTGAAATATTATCAAAACGAACACAAATAACAGATGTTGGCAAGGATGTGAATAATGACCATTGTACACTGCTGGTGAGAATGTAAGCTGGTGCAGCACTGTGGAACAGTACAGAGATTTCTTTTCAGAACAGGTGGTGATCTAAACCCTTGGCTGTAGGCTAACTCTTACCTAGTTTTTCAGTAATTGAAGCTGACCTCAGTTAAAAGTCATTTTAAATTCGACAATGTTCTGGGTTTTGCCCATATCATTTTTTTCCTAATTTTTTTCATATATGTATAATTCCTAGCACAATTTTGTTGTACTAGTGTTATGAAAAAAATGTTTACTAAATTTTATACAGTTTCTGACTCCACAAAGATCCTTATTCCCACAGGGATTACATTTTAAAAGGCAAGATTTTTGAAAGGGTTTTCATCTCACATTAACAGATTTTTTTTTTTCCCATTAAAGCTAAAATCTGGGCTGCATCTCTGTTACAGTTGGGGGTGATGGTTGTGGATATGCTTTAAGTGTTGAAAAACACTAGAATATTAACTTTTGATATGTTGGGTTTTTTTTAAGTTTCAATTACATTTATTTATTTATTTATTTTAATTTTTATTTTAACTTTAGTTTACTTTATATTACTGTATTGGTTATGCCAAACATTGACATGAATTCACCACGAGTGTACATGCGTTCCCAAACATGAATCCCCTCCCACCTCCCACCCCATACCATCTCTCTGGGTCCTCTCCTTGCACCAGTCCCAAGCATCCTGCATCCTGCATCGGACATCGACTGGCGATTCGTTTCTTACATGATAGTATACATGTTTCAATGCCATTCTCCCATCTCATCCCACCCTCTCCCTCTCTCTCTCCCCCAGAGTCCAAAAGTTCACTCTATAGATCTGAGTCTCTTTTGTTGTCTCGCATACAGGGTCATCATCCCCATCTTTCTAAATTCCATATATATGCGTTAGTATACTGTATTGGTGTTTCTCTTTCTGGCTTACTTCACTCTGTATAATGGGCTCCAGTTCCATCCATCTCCGGTTAAGTTTTTAAAACAGAAAGTGTTACTCAGTCATCTCTTTTTTGCGACCCCGTGGACAGAAACCTCCCAGGCTTCGCTGTCCATGGGAGTCTCCAGGCAGGAATATTGGAGTGGGTAGCCATTCCCTTCTCTAAATGGATAAAATTTGTTCTTTGGGGCTTTAAAAATAGTAAATAGATTTTTTTAAAAAATTGAGTTTGGTGCCAGCGGGTTTTTGAGAAAATGAGTCTTATCTTGCAGTGAAGAAATAAACAACCTAGGGGAAAATACACAGAGGCTACTTTTGACTTATTTACTTACTTATTTGTGTATGTACTTATCTATTTGAGTTTATTTGTTTATTTTGGCCTCATTACACAGCATGGGAGATCTTAGTTCCCTGACCAGGGATCAAATCCATGTCCCCTGCATGACATAGGATTTGACAGAGGAGAGTCTTAACCAGTGGCCTGCCAGGGAAGTCCCTGACTCACTCATTGATCAAATATATGCATGTTGTTTTTGTTGTTGTTTGCTATTTAGTCACTAAGTCATGTCTGACTCTTTTGTGACCCCAGTGGACTGTAGCTCACCAGGCTCCTCTGTCCATGAAATTCTCGAGGCAAGAATACTGGAGTGGGTTGTCATCCTTCTCCAGGGGATCTTTCTGACCCATGAGTGGAACATGTGTTTCCAAAATTGGTAGGCAGATTCTTTACCACTGAGCCCCCAGGGGATACCAAAATATATTCATATATATTCATTCATTTATCCTTATTGTATAACAGCCTTACTAGAATGCAAGCCAAAAAAGGTGAGGATTTCTGTTCATGTCCTTCACTACTCAATCTTCAGGTTTTAGTATTCACCCAGTAAAGAGCTGGTGCTTAATAACTATTTGTTGGGTTAATTAATTAGTTATTTCCATGAATGTGAAACATAACTCATCCTTTGACATTATAAATGTCAGTAGTGAGTTGCATAATCAAAAGACACAATTAAAGTATAGATTCATTAAAATAATAAATTTTAAAAAATAAAAATTTTATAAATTAAAAAAATATATATAACTGGCCAATTCTTTAGGACTAAAATAGATCTAGACCCACTGCCTGTCTACAATTAAACTCTCCTTATTCGTGTAGCTATGTTTTCATCTAGGCTGATTTGGAATTGTAGGATTATGTATAAAGCTCTAACATTTATTTTTCGAAGCTTACGTGTCCAGTTTAAGAAAAGCTCAGTTGGTAGTGCAAGCAGGATGTCATAGGCAAGTATTTAGCCTGCCTCCACCATCTCCCAGCTTCCTCTCTCAAGGCTGTGGGATAAACACAGCAGGGATCTGCTGTTTGAAACCACAGCTTTCATCCTTCCTCTGTGCTTTCTCTGGCTCTTAAAATCCAGACTTTCAACTTATGTACTGAATACCGAACTTATTTAACATTTGTTCTGTTACCTTGTATTGATATTTAATTTTTGATACAAAATCTTCTCAATGAAACTGAAAAGAAAAAATTTTTTAAGTATCTTCCTTGCTTCATTAAAAAAAAAAAAAAAAAACCTCATTGCCTAGACCGGTGCTTTACATATTACAATGATTCAACAATTACTTTTAAGATTAGATGATTTAGGAGGGGATGACCGGCCCCATCACTTCATGGCAAACAGATGGGGAAACAGTGGAAACACTGGCAAACTTTGATTTTTGGGCTCCAAAATCACTGCAGATGGCGACTGCAGCCATGAAATTAAAAGACGATTACTTCTTGGAAGGAAAGTTATAACCAACCTAGATAGCATATTCAAAAGCAGACATTACTTTGCCAACAAAGGTCCATCTAGTCAAGGCTATTGTTTTTCCAGTGGCCATGTACAGATGCGAAAGTTGGACTGTGAAGAAAGCTGAGTGCTGAAGAATTGATGCTTTTGAACTATGGTGTTGAAGACTCCTGAGAGTCCCTTGCACTGCAAGTAGATCCAACCAGTCGATTCTAAAGGAGATCAGTCCTGGGTGTTCTGTGAAGGTAGAAGTGTCCAGATGTCATCCAGTGTTCTTCACTCCTGTATTGTTTCTACTTCAGTCTGTGAAGGAATGGATAACTGTTATTGGACTTGCTGTCCTTCTGTAACAAGTAGGAAGCTGGGAAAACTATGTAAAGTATCTATTTCAGAAACGGACAGCAGGCAATACAAGATTCAGATGCTCAGAGAAAGAAATCAAGAGAGGGAACTCTATGAGATCATAGGAGGAGTGTGCCCATCCCACTGAGTTGAGCACAAGGAAATTAAAGTGTGGGGAGGCTGATGTGGTTAGAATTTTTAGAGCACAGAATAAGAGATGAGAGAACAATGTAGAAGAAGGTTGCCATAAATTGGCATATGGGTGTGCTTCAGTGTTAGAATTCATACTAAATTTCATGTTTCTAGGAAAAGATCGGAGAAGGCAATGGCACCCCACTCCAGTACTCTTGCCTGGAAAGTCCCATGGAGGGAGGACCCTGATAGGCTGCAGTCCTTGGGGTCACGAAGAGTCAGACATGACTGAGTGACTTCCCTTTCACTTTTCACTTTCATGCATTGGAGAAGGAAATGGCAACACACTCCAGTGTTCTTGTCTGTAGAATCCCAGGGACAGGGGAGCCTGATGGGCTGCTGTCTATGCGGTTGCACAGTTGGACACGACTGAAGCAACTTAGCAGCAGTAGCAGGAAAGGATACCACAATGTTTGTCAGATATCTACTACAGAAGAATTAAAAATTACTGGGGAACTGAGAGGTAAATATGCTGAGAATTCACACAATTGAGTTCCAACCAGTCAGTTGGGTTCTCACTGAAACTAAGACATTTGGTAGGGACCTCAGAGTATAGTGCTTTTCAAATGGGGACAATTTTGCTCTCTTAGGGCTGTCTTGAGATAATTTTGATTGTCACAGCTTAGGAGGATGCAACTGGCATATCATGTGGAGAGGACAGGGGCACTGCTGAATATCCTGTAATGCACAAAACCACGTCCTACAATAAAAACACAATCATGAGTGAAGGATACAACTAAATAAACCACCTTAAATATAGTCACTTTTAAAAAATAAATATTTGAAACTGAGCAGTCATATACATTTCAGTTTCTATTGCTAATTACATTACACCAGTATTAGACGCTCAGTACCTTCAGTGCAAAAAAATTTGGATATCTGTGTGTATATGTGTTTGTGTGTGTCTGTCTGTGCATTTAGTGCAAGTCATATGAGCACAGTTTTAAATTTTCTATGATTTAATTTTATCATCAATAATATAACATCAGCACTCATTTCACATGCTTCAAACTTATCAGCCATAGTGCCTTATTTAAAGTAGAGAATGTTTGTCAGAGATAAATAGTACAAAAGGCCAATGTATCACTGTCAATAATATTAAACATCTACACAAACCACAAAATTAAATACCTTGGAAGAACATTACAAAGTGCTATGCTTGCATAGGGATCAATTGAAGGTAGAAAAAAGAGTCCCAGAGGGAGTTCATTTGCATAGTATTTGCATTACCACTCTTGTCAATTAGTTCAAATGTAAGCCAACTCAGTAGACACATATGAGGCCAACCTAAACAGAAATATGTCAGCTTATATTAGCTTTCGTAACAGGAGGCACACATACAGAGTTGGGTTGAAAGGAAAAAGCCAAAAAGTCAAACATAAGCTTAATGTCTTAAATATTTGAGAACATTAATAATTTATATATATATATCAATATAAGTCAATAAATAAATAGATACATGGGTAGACATAGATAGATATGTACAGTGTATGTTTGCTTTCTTTCAAACCTAGACCATGCCTGTTGGGATACACAGATAGTTTTGATTATAAAGTTTGTTAATATCATATCAGGAAATTTTTGCATTTATATAAATTAAAATTTGAAGTACATAATCTTTCAGAATTTGAAAATTGATGACTAAAATCAGTTCATCAAAAGTTGATATATAAATGTTCAAACAAATATTTAACAACATTCACATCTATTTATTTTTCAGTTAGAATGTCTTTTTTCATATTCTGCAGGGAGATTTCTTCTACTTGTATCATAAACTTGCATAAAATTTGAGAACTCAGTTTAAGAAACTTGATATTGTTTTCAAAATTTAGTATAGGAAAGGATGATTTATTTCTTGAGAATGAGTTCTAAAGCTCCTCTTAAAAGATTCAGAGCAATTTGCCTTCCTAATAAATGAATATAGAATTTGTAAAGTCCAGATGCATTATGAATGTTGGGCATGTGTTGTGTTTCCTGACAACATCATAAACTGCCAAATTAACCTTGAATTAACATTTGTGAATTCTAGGTGGGCTTGTTTTTCCTATTAAAGCTTTGGAACTTTGTATATATATTGAAATTGAGTATGACATTCATGAACCCAGAATATTTTTATGTTGTTGTTACCCAGGGTTAGAATACAATGATATTATATTCCACAGCATGATTATTGCTTTATACTTTGTTAATAGTGTTAAGCCAGGAATTTTCTTCTTCTTACACCCTCTGCCTATATGTCATTTCCTTCTTTATATCCACGTTCACTTTATGACTATCTGCAGGACTAAGGACCAAGTTCTCAGTGCCTGTCAAATTCTTCCCTTTGTCTTAACTAGAAGAATAAATTGAACTGACTGCTATCTGAAAATAAAATTAGAACTGGGAGGCATTATCAACTCCTGTGCTAGAATGTCAACTGCTCATAGGCAAAGGCCATAACTTTATGTTTATGAGAGTATAAGGTAGCATAGTTGGACCATAGAACATGATTATAACAGCAATTAATGAGCTAATAAATGAAAGACTGAATAAACCTAGTGGACTCTACACATTTTGTAAATATAAGAAACAAGTTTAAGGTATTTAGATAACTTCTCTAGACTTATAACAATTTAGTAAGACAAAATTCATATAATTCTGTATTTTTGCTTGTTTAATTTGAAGCTATGTTATTTGGAGAATACAACATTTTTCAGCAACTTTTCAAATTCAAAAATTTCTAGTTTGTTCTGTTTTGAATCTGGCTGTCAAATCTGGCAGTCTCTCATTTTCCGTTGTTTCATTTCTTTTATTTTTTATAATTACAACTTTAAATTTTTCATCTTTTAAATTTAATAATTGAATTTTCTGTTGATATAATTATACATTTTTGAGTGCTTTATCTGTCTTTTTCCTGTGGTGATGAAGTTTTCTCATATTTTTAATGACATTCAATGGCGTGTTCACTTTCCATAGAAAATATTTGAGGGCTCGATTTTACATTATTTTCTTCAGAGATAAATTACCTGGGCTTCACCCAGGGGCTTAGTTATTTCCAAGGATCAAAATAATTTGGTTCCACAATTTTTCAACTTTGAATTGGGATTTTGGGGAGGGAATATATGAAGGTAGGATGACTGATGATTTGTGATAGTTTAGAGACAATGGTGAGATAGAGATACATTCCCAAATTCTTACTCTGCTAGTAGTTTTCTTATTTTTTCATATCTTTCACTAAGGTTTCCCCTTTGGGGATGTCAAATGTCAGGATGGAGATGATGAAGTTGGGCTGAGAGGCTGATGACCTCCTACCTGCTTTGTCTTCTGGCCAGTTTCTAGACTAGTAACTATTGGTTCTAGTTTCTTACTTATTATTATGAATTTTACTTGTATATTGTTGTTGTTATTTCTGGCTTCTAAAGGATTATTTAAATTTCCAGCTATGACAGTCATGTCTTAAACATTTATATTTATCTTTTCCAGCATTACTAAGTACACTATAGAGTAGTTACTCTGAACATTTAATCCTGGATATAAGCATGCTTTTTGTTTTCTCACTGAGAGTGAAAGTCGCTCAGTCATGTCTGACTCTTTGCAACCCCATGGACTATACAGTCCATGGAAATCTCCTGGACATAATACAGTGGGTAGCCATTCCCTTCTCAGAGGATCTTCCTAACCCAAGGATCAAAGCTAGGTCTCCTTCATTGCAGCGGACTCTTTACCAGCTGAGCCACTAGGGAATTTCTAAAACAATGTAGCTGGTAAGTATCATTACATGCTTAGAAATTTTTTCCATACAATTCTGTTAAAACAGCTCAAGTACATGATTCACATCTGAAATGACTACTACACAGACGACAAAAGCAGACTATGTTTTAAACTATCTAATGGATCAGGAAATAAACAAAGAATGAATGCTATTTGAGAAAATGATTTTACACATGTGTAAATAATTTTCCACATATTTATTTTTATAAAGGACAAGATTTGGAGGATTAAGGAGAATGGTTTAGAAAAGCATTTACAGTTAAGCTTACTAAGCACAAATTATCCTACACAAACTATTTTCTCCTAAGAAATAATCAATTAGAAATTTTAACACAGATGAAAACAGTAAGCCTGATATTACTGATTTATCTGAAATTACAAGTGGATAGCTCTTTGTATTCAAAACAAAAATAAAGATTCAATATGTTATTATGAATATTTTAACCACACATGGTAAAAATAAATTTAATAATTAAGTTTTATATTAGAATAATGTGAGTATAGATATTTCTGATGTTCAATTTCCCTTTATATGTCCAATTAACCTTTATTTACTGTGAAATCATGGGATTGTAATTTGATTGGCAGCACCAGAGCTGGCGCCAGTAAGGGGAGTTCAGAAACTCTGCTGGAAAATCATGGTTTATTAATACATCATTAAGCACTTTAAATGGATTCCAATGGTGTATGTCTAAGGAAGGAAATAATTCAACATTTGTTAGTTACTGACAGAATACAGAATTGAAATTTACATTATATAAGCCTTCCGTTAAAAATCCTAATGTGCCAGCAATTGAATTACACATCACAAAATGATAGTGTATGTCATCTGCCTTTTTACCACAGAGAACTATAAATGTTAATGATTATGTACTTTCATCCAGACAAAAGCATATTATCATATAGTAATACAATCTAGAAAAGTATGAGTGTAAATAAAATAAAAACTAGATTTATTTGCAATATGCTTGTAATGGGCATTTAGCTCATTTATGATTTAAAGCTAGATGGTGACATGTACAGTTGAAACATGTGCAATCTGAATTGCACTTTATTTTTAATGACCACACTAGTGTGGATATCTATGATTTTCAAACACCATTATATTTTTCTCTATGTTAACAGTCTAAATCATTTGTAGGAAAAACATTAATTCTTGAGTTTGGAAAGCATTCATATCTTTATTTTCATTTCTAACATCAATCTAAAACAGGGTTATATTAACTTCTTTCTCATGCTTATGGTTGAATATGGATTTTCTGAGAAAAAAATTATTTTGTACATTTTTAATTCATGATTACAACATAAAACATAAAAATATTTTTGGAGGTTATTTACATTTCCAAATTATGTAAGACTATCAAAATATTTTTCACCTAACCTGAACACTTGATTACAAGTAGATATATTTTGTATGCAAAATTTTTATAGTATTCAGTTCAATTCAGTCTCTCAGTCATGTCCGACTCGTTGCAACCCCATGAATTGCAGCACACCAGGCCTCCCTCTCCATCACCAACACCTGGAGTTCATTCAAACTCACGTCCATTGAGTCAGTGATTTCATCCAGCCATCTCATGCTCTGTCCCCTTCTCCTCCTGCCCCCAATCCCTCCCAGCATCAGAGTCTTTTCCAATGAGTCAACTCATCACATCAGGTGGCCAAAGTACTGGAGTTTCAGCTTTAGCATCATTCCTTCCAAAGAACACCCAGGACTGATCTCCTTCAGAATGGACTGGTTGGATCTCCTTACAGTCCAAGGGACTCTCAAGAGTCTTCTCCAACACCACAGTTCAAAAGCATCAATACTCCGGCACTCAGCTTTCTTCACAGTCCAACTCTCACATCCATACATGACTACTGGAAAAACCATAGCCTTGACTAGACTAGAGATCTATAAATACTAAAATTTGCACAATAATACTCTATCTTCTTTTGGTGTAAACTGAACTTTTATTGGCGTGTTTGTTGGATATTTTGTACATGTATGACTGATGTACAGAGAAGAGCAATCACAATAATTAGGGTAGTTTAATTATATTAACTATGCCACCAATATAGATAATTTTTAATTGTATTCCTTGGTATTTAGGGAAATTTTTCTCTGAGCAATCCCAAGGAATAAACTGGTAGCAGGAAATTTGGAACTATATATAAGGAAGTAGTGTTTATCACTCTTCAAGCTCACATCAACACAAGTCCCTTCTTTCTCTCTAGCCACAATATAAACTCAGTTATGTGATAACACATGACACACAGTCATCTTTCATGGTTATGCCCTAGTCTCCTTAAACTCAAAAAAATCTTATTATCATGATTCTTTAAAGTAAGTTATCTAAACAACATTCAGAAAGTGTGAATAAATGTGAATGATTCAACAACAAAAACTTCAGATACAATAATGAAATCAGTAATATTGATTCCCTAAATATCTTTGGAACCACATTGGCTGTACATAAAAAGTGCATCATTTCCTTTCCATACAGTATATACACTAGTAACAGTTGATAAATGGCTAGACTTTAGTGGATTCCTGTGATAAGTAAGGAAAAACAGTAATGAAGTCTATTTATGGACTTGTGGTGAATCATTTATGCATGTAAACTTTTTGCCACAGTTTCAATTTTTGAGAAAATATATACATTTTGCTAGATGGGAATGTATAGAAGAAAAATAACTATTGTTGAATTCATAGTTTAGATAGGAGTAAGATAGGAAGTCAGACAGAAAAATGATCAAGGAGAGGGCAGCCAAGAGCAAGAAGTAAACTGTGTTTTTAAAATGAAAGTAAAGGAAAGTGAAACCAAAGGTAGATAGAGATGATACTGAAAATAGAGTGTGATAAGGATACTAGAATCACAAACTCACAGTCAATTTTAAACACAGCACTTCTGTTAGAAGTTGTAGGCAGGGGATCAGAAAACCAAAATAAAGCCTGATAGAAACAGAAATAACTGACATGAAGCTAAGAAAAAAGTTGTTTTATACACTTTAATTTTATATGAGCACTAGTAACTGGAGGTCTATTTTAGATACTCTCTCTTTGGAATTTTCTTAACATCCAATAGTTACCAATAAACCCGAGTTCTCTCTCCCTTCCCTTTTTACAACTTGAAATGGTATAACTTGGTGTTGGCAGGAGGCAGAATTGATCCTGCTATCTCATGCATTTTTTTAAATCTCAAAATATTAACTCATAACACTGACAGTTCTTTTGTTTCTTTTCTCTGTTTGGAAAGTTATTAAGGGACAATAAGAAAATAAAAGAGCAATAAATAAAATTAAAAGAACACAGACTTTTAAAAAAAAAATTTTTTTTTGAGACTCCGTAAAGGTGCCTGCTATATGTATCTAAATAGATACTCAGTTATAAACTATTTGTGTAAAAATCAATCTCATTTTGCTCCCTGATAAAGCTAATAAGTGACCACCCTATGAAAACAGAAAGAAGTAAATGCAGTAAACAATATGTATCAATGTATGTGCTATGGTAACTTAGTGATTAACATGCCATGGACTTGAAACTGTTATTTCAATTATTAAAATAAGAGGGGGACGTTAACAATAAAAAACTAAGGAGGAAGATTTCCTAAACAACAAAAACAATAATAGCAACAGCAAAACCAAACCTAAGCAGTTAGAGAAAAATCTATCTATGCTTTATTTGTCTCCCTGGAGAAGAGAGAGAGGAAGAAAGAGAGGGAGGGAGGGCAGGAAGGAGGCAAGGGAGGAAGGAAGGAATAAATTTATATTTTCAAGGGCAGGAAGTAGAGATTAGTACAACTGAAGTAACCCAACTAGAATGAGGTAGGTAGAGCCCTATTAAAAACCAAGAGGATATTTTTACAGGAAAGCTAGACTTTGCCAGGCAGGAGATGATGTACAGTGTTATCTAAAGGAAGATACAACATGTGCTCCAAAGACCAAAGTGATCATTTGGATTACAGCAAAAAATAGAAATGGAAAGGAAATAAATAATAAGTTACTATGTCTCAGGCAGCATAAAAAACTCAGCTTTAGAAATATGTATGCAGATAAGAAAAGCCTGTAAAAGAGCTAAGGCATTAATCATGGAAGATTATAATTACACCAGTGCCAACAGGCTGAGAATAGGAGGAGGCCCATGGAAGGTGGCACACTTGAAGAAAACTGAATGTATAACGTATAGATAATATTCATAAAGAAAACATATCTATGTGTACACTGGAGTTAGATTTTGGAAACAGCCTGGTAGAAATGATAAATGTGACTAGTATAAATAGAATCAATAGGAAAATGAAAAAAAGAAAAAGAAAAGACAGTAATACAAAGTGATTAAATACTGAGACAGTTTTATGTAGTTCAACATAAGAAATTTCACCATTCAATAGATCTAGTGAACACCTGCTGTGGATAAGGCACAGAATTTTAGAAACTAACACAAAGATGGATGACACAGAGTCCCCAGCCTCAAAAACTACAGTTTGAATTTATGGAGTATTTACTGGTGTTTAGTGAATATGCCAAGTCTTTAATTTATGAGTGTCTATATCTGCTGGGTTGAAAATAATGCATACTTTTTCATTTCAGTCTTCTGATTAAAGTAACAGAGCTCCACAAAGCTTAGTTATATTCACAAAGAACTTGTATCAATTTGATGTGGGAAGACAGAAGCAAAAAGCACCAAGGCCACATAAGACCTAAATCCTTCATCTGAAATGACAAAGGAAAATGCCCAAAGGATAAAGCAAAATCAAGCAGCCCTCATTCAGCTTGGTTCTTTCCAAGTATATAGCTCAGCTTTTTCCCAGACAGCCACACTAAGAAGCATTCTAACATCATGCATAGATTCTGACTTCAGTTACCTGTCTGAATTCTTGTTCCACTCTTCTGGGACTTCGAGCAAGTTACTTATCCTTTCTGTGTCTTCTATGTACAATAGGGTTATTAAAACCTGTTTCACAGATTATCTCCAACATAGAGATGAAAAGAGAAAATATAAGGAAATACTCATGAATTGTGCCTAGCATATCATAGGGCTAGATAGCTGTTCATTCTTTTCTTTTTTTTTTTAATTTTTTTATTTTTTTTATTTTTTTTTTTTCTGTAAGGCTTTTATCTCTCCATCAAATCTAAATGATACCATTGCTGGGTAGAGTATTCTTGGTTGTGGTAGGTTTTCCCTTTTCATCACTTTTAAGTATATTATGCCACTCTCTTCTGGCCTGTGGAGTTTCTGCTGAAAAGTTAGCTGATAGCTTTATAGGACTTCCTTTTATTTTTCACTCGCTGCTTTTAACACATTATGGACCAGAGACATATTACAGCCCCAGGTATTAGTTTCTACAAAAATCCTCAAGTCAGTAATGGGTTAATATTCTCTTTAATTTCTGCCATTTTGACTACAATGTGTCTTAGTGTGTTTCTCTTTGGGTTAATCCTGCAGGGACTCTGGAATTCCTAGATTGGTTGGTTGGTTCATTTCCTAGGTTAGGGAAGTTTTTAGCTTTTATGCCTTCAAGTATGTTCTAAGCTGTCTTTTCTCCTTCTTGGACCTCTATAATGTGAATATTAGTGAACTGATGTTGCCACAGAGGTCTCTGTCTTCTTTTCATTATTTTTCTGTTTGGCTTCAGTGATTTCTGAGTATTCTTGGTTGTGGTAGGTTTTCCCTTTTCATCACTTTTAAGTATATTATGCCACTCTCTTCTGGCCTGTGGAGTTTCTGCTGAAAAGTTAGCTGATAGCTTTATAGGACTTCCTTTTATTTTTCACTCGCTGCTTTTAACACATTATGGACCAGAGACATATTACAGCCCCAGGTATTAGTTTCTACAAAAATCCTCAAGTCAGTAATGGGTTAATATTCTCTTTAATTTCTGCCATTTTGACTACAATGTGTCTTAGTGTGTTTCTCTTTGGGTTAATCCTGTAGGGACTCTGGAATTCCTAGATTGGTTGGTTGGTTCATTTCCTAGGTTAGGGAAGTTTTTAGCTTTTATGCCTTCAAGTATGTTCTAAGCTGTCTTTTCTCCTTCTTGGACCTCTATAATGTGAATATTAGTGAACTGATGTTGCCACAGAGGTCTCTGTCTTCTTTTCATTATTTTTCTGTTTGGCTTCAGTGATTTCCACTTCTTCATCTTCCAGCTCATTGATCCATTCCTCTGTAGCATTAACTCTACTGTTGATTTCTTCTAGTATATTTTTCAACTCTGGGCCTAAGGCATCCCAGCAGTGGTGCATGCAGGCTGAGCCAGAGCCAGGCTAGAGGGAGGATTCCATGATGGCNTTCCAGCTCATTGATCCATTCCTCTGTAGCATTAACTCTACTGTTGATTTCTTCTAGTATATTTTTCAACTCTGGGCCTAAGGCATCCCAGCAGTGGTGCATGCAGGCTGAGCCAGAGCCAGGCTAGAGGGAGGATTCCATGATGGCACTTGCCAGCACCAGTGTCCACATGGTAGAATGAGCTGCCAAGCTTGGCTGCCAGCAGGGTCTATGCCCTTAGCGTGAGCTGCAATTGCCTCCTGACTCTCCAGGAAACTTTAAAAGGCAGGTAGGTCTGACCCAGGCTCCTATCAAATTACTGCTCCTGCCCTGCAACCCATAACATGTGAGGTTTTGTGTGCATCCTTTGAGAGTGGAGTGTCTATCTCCCCCAGCCCTCTGGGACTCCTAAAAGTAAGCCCTGCTTGCTTTTCAAAGCCAAATGCTCTGGGGGCTCATCTTGCCAGTGCAGGACCTTCGGGCTGGGGAGCCTGACTTGGGGCTTGGAACCCTCTTTGGGAGAACCTCTGCAATTATAATTCTCCTGTATGTGGGTCCCCAACCTGGGGGCATGGGACTTGGCTATATTGCAACTGTGCCCCTCCTACCCATCTGGTTGTGATTTCTTCTTAATATCTTTTGTCATGGAGGATCTTTTTGGTCGGTTCTGGTCCTTCCAAAGTGTGAACTTTTTTTTGGGAGAACCTCTGCAATTATAATTCTCCTGTATGTGGGTCCCCAACCTGGGGGCATGGGACTTGGCTATATTGCAACTGTGCCCCTCCTACCCATCTGGTTGTGATTTCTTCTTAATATCTTTTGTCATGGAGGATCTTTTTGGTCGGTTCTGGTCCTTCCAAAGTGTGAACTTTGGAAGCTAAATAGAACAAGTCAACTGTAAAAAGATAATTTATGAGAGAATCACAAATAGGAACACTGGATACTAGTACGAAAGAATTATTGCTGAATTTTTTAAAGTGTGATAATGGCATTATGTCTTGGAGGTACATAGAAAAACATTTACAGATGAAATAAGATATCAGAAATTGCCTTAAAATAACCCAGGGATATGAATATGTGTAGAGATAGTGAGGGTGGGGTAAGAGATGGTGCAACACCATCCATGAGTTGATAATTTTTGAAGCTGATGGGGATGTAGTTCATTATATGATTTTCTCCATGTGTGTTTAAATTTTTCCACTGAGGGGGCAAAAAGCGAGTATGAAAAGTACCTTGCCAGAGCAGCAGCTCAGTAAATGACTGTTTTTGTAATCTAACACTGAGCAAAGTGTGCTTTAGAGAGATTAAGTCACTTACCAAAAGTCACACAGGTTTGGCAAACACCACGGTCTGCTTCTCAGAGTCCTATGTGTAGGCAGCCCATTTGGCAGCTGCGATAATCATAAAAGCCACAAAAATCATAAAATCATAAAATTCAACTCACTGAAATTGAATTTTTATTCCAAAGACTGTAATGGGTAAAAAGATAACAGCCAAAATTAAAAACAACTGGCTTAACTGGAAATTAGAAGTAGTTGATTTGCAGGAGAGCAAACAGTGGGTGATGGCCTTAGTACTCTAATAACTGTTATAACCAAGAAAGCATAAAAAAAAATGTGCTGATATATAACATGGCTATGCAGCATTTACAGCAAGTAACAGGAAAAAAGGAAGACAGAAAGAAAAGGAAAAAAAAAATCTACAAAACCCCCAAACTAAGAAATTAACAATTAAGAACATAGTGGGTAAATACTTTTGGTAGCAAAATTTTCACAGTTCTTAAAATGGGAGTCTCCAAAAGTACTTAAGTTCAAAAGCTAAAAAACGGAAGAGGAAATAGTTATACTGCCTTAGAAGAGCCGCCGCCTGTCACGAAGATGACCATCAGTCCTAGTTCCAAACACAGTGATAACCGGTGAACCTGACCAACCGAAGAGAGGCCAACTGGCGGGCACTGACATCACTGATTGTACAAACACGCTGGACCATTTGTCACTAACAGCTACTGCTCCTCCTGACTGATGCCAAGGCTGCCTTTCTGCACCTCGAGTTCCTCGGCACTGACCATTGACGGGTCAATAGCTGCGTATTTGGTTCCATGGAATTGAAGCAAATGTATCTGCAGAAATGCAGAATGATTATTTTAAACATCATATGTATATTAATAATTTCTACTTCTAAATTACAGAGTACTCAGAGAAGGACCAAGATTGGGGTATGAGGTTAAAAGGTAAAAACTACCACGTATAAAATAAGCCACAAGGAGATACTGTACATCACAGTGTATATAGCCAATATCTTACAATAACTTTAAATGGAATATAATCTGTAATCTAAAAATGTTGAATCACTACATAGAACACATGAAACTAACATTATAAACCAACTATGTGTGTGTTAGTCGCTCAGTTGTGTCTGACTCTGCGACTCTGTGGACGATAGCCTGCCAGGCTCTTCTGTCCATGTAATTCTCCAGGGAATAATACTGGAGTGGGTTGCTATTCCCTTTTCCAGGGAATCGTCCCAACCCAGGGATTGAACCTGGGTCTACTCCATTGCAGGCAGATGCTTTACCATCTGAGTCACCAAGGAAGCTCAAAAAACCAATTATACCTCAATAAAAATAAACATACAAACACTGACAAACTAGAGTAATACTAACTAGAGGAAAATTAGAAAACAAAAAGTCAAAAATCATTCTGTAACCAGTCTTTCTGGGCAACTACATATTCTTACTAACATTTTAAACTGCAGCATGCTGCTTCTCAAGCAGGGGTTTACCCTTCTCCTCTGCTGCTAGCAATCAGGTCCTTCCCATCCTCTGCTGTTCTAATATCATAATGACTGTCTCTGGGCATCAGCTTGTTTTGTATTTACAATCCTCTCCTTAGGATCTGTAGCCACATATGCATGACAGGATCAAAGAACATGACTGGTTTTTTAAGGCTCTTGATACTATTTGCCGAATTGCAAAGCAGCCATTTCTCACCACTATTCCAATATCAGTTTAGGCAGGTATTTGAAGAGGTGGTGTGTGTTAGATTGTGTGTATGTTTTAATGCATTAAAATTAGACCAAGAAGTCATGGGACTTCGGATTGACTCCATTTTAAGTCTGGTATCCTGACTGAATTCCTTGAATCTGGGAGCCAAGGTTCCATGGTACCAAATGGCTACTTCAGTGTGTGAGTTCAGGCCTGTGGTTCATAGAAAAGGCAGAGTGGGCAGATGGTCACCCAGGTGTCTCTACTATGCTTGAATTCTATAAATTATTCATGGGACCACCTTTATCAAGTTAGTGCTTCGTACAGAGAATTCTATAGTTCTCTCTCCCTACCACCAAAAAGCTTTATGTTTCAAACCACAGACTCTGAGGTCAAAGTGCTCTGGGTTCCATACTAGGGCCTACCTGTACATACAGATTCACCTCTGCACTTCTGCACAGATATGGGAAATTGCCTCCTGTTTTAAGGTGAGCCCTCCGGGCGTTAGGATACAGTTTGTACATTTCTTCTTTAGCTTCAGTTGAAAGTGCACTCTGGTCAAACACCTTTAAAAAAATATGAGGACAAAACTGTTATTTCAATATGTTCTTTTCACATTAAGCAAAGTGTCCCCCCAAGCACTCCTTTCAGGAGACATGGCTGAACCTTTCTGAAGCCTGGGCCACCACCTTCTGCTCATCCCTAATGACTCTAACTCCAAAGTAAGAAACCCAGATTTTACTGCCAAATGTCTTTTGCATTGTTTAGGGGAAAAAAATTCTACTATGAATTTCATTTGTCCTCAAAGATAATTAATTAAATTAACAGAACATTAATAGCAAACAATCACTGAAAACACCAATTTCAAAAAGATCATGAAACCCCAAAAGAACTTAGTATTAATTTAAAAACAGTTACATGTATGACATGCTCCGTGAAAATAATTATCTAAAAAATTAAGAATATTAGATAAAAAGTCCAGGCCCTTTCCTGGGGGAGCCACTGTTGGAAGTTTGCAATATATGACTCAAGAATCTTATAATATGGCCTACCTGTACATACAGATTCACCTCTGCACTTCTGCACAGATATGGGAAATTGCCTCCTGTTTTAAGGTGAGCCCTCCGGGCATTAGGATACAGTTTGTACATTTCTTCTTTAGCTTCAGTTGAAAGTGCACTCTGGTCAAACACCTTTAAAAAAATATGAGGACAAAACTGTTATTTCAATATGTTCTTTTCACATTAAGCAAAGTGTCCCCCCAAGCACTCCTTTCAGGAGACATGGCTGAACCTTTCTGAAGCCTGGGCCACCACCTTCTGCTCATCCCTAATGACTCTAACTCCAAAGTAAGAAACCCAGATTTTACTGCCAAATGTCTTTTGCATTGTTTAGGGGAAAAAAATTCTACTATGAATTTCATTTGTCCTCAAAGATAATTAATTAAATTAACAGAACATTAATAGCAAACAATCACTGAAAACACCAATTTCAAAAAGATCATGAAACCCCAAAAGAACTTAGTATTAATTTAAAAACAGTTACATGTATGACATGCTCCGTGAAAATAATTATCTAAAAAATTAAGAATATTAGATAAAAAGTCCAGGCCCTTTCCTGGGGGAGCCACTGTTGGAAGTTTGCAATATATGACTCAAGAATCTTATAATACTCACATAAATTTATGTTCAAACTCATGCAAAAATTATTCAAATAATATAAAAGACAAAAAAAATCATGAAAATAAAGATAGGTGCATCTCCACCTTGCTAAAACTTCTAGACATTTTAAGTGACCATGTACTTAAGTGGTGAACATAACTCTGAAAATGCAAGCAGACCAAATGCACTGTGCAGACCATATATTTCTTTGAGAGTATTGACAAGCTTACTCTGTGTCATTGTAAATGCTAGAATGTAGCAATTATAATAGAAAATGGTAAGTTATTGTACATGTTCATAATAATTTCCTGATAAAAATCAGTTTTTAATTTAAATACCATATTACTTGCATTTAGGAATAAATCTATTATGAGACAGAACAGTTATATGATTAAAATAAAAAGTCAAAGCCATAGTGAGATACCACTTCACATCCATTAGGGTGACCACTATTAAAAAAAAAAAAAAAAACA
>SJYR01001190.1:644714-709066 GCA_006410655.1 Kobus ellipsiprymnus | reverse complement strand
GCCTTATGCACTGCTAATGGGAATGTAAAATGGTATGGCCCCTGTGGAAGATGGTAAGGCAGTCCCTCTAGGAGTTAAACAGAATTATCAAATGATTCAGCAATTCCACTTCTAGGTATGCACCACCCAAAAGAATTGAAAAAAGAACCTTGAATGTGTATTTGCACACCACTATTTACAGCAGCATTATTCACAACAGCCAAAAGGTGGAAACAACTCAAATATCTATCAACAGATGAAAGGATAAACAAAATGTGGCATATACATACAATGCAATGTTACCCAACTGTAAAAGGGAATGATTTTTAAAATTTAAAATTTATTTTTAATTGGAGGATAAGTATTTTTAACATATGCTTTAACATGGATAAAGCTTAGAAATATGCTAAGTGAAACAAGCCAGATACATAAGGATATTTATATGACTCCACTTACATAAGGTACCTAGAACAGGTAAATTCATACAAACAAAAAGTGGGACAAAGGTTACTAGGGTCTCTAGGGGGAATGGTGAAGGAAGAGTTATTGTTTAATGGGTACAGAGTTTCAGTTTGGGATGATGGAAAGTTCTGGAGATGGATAACAGTGGCAGTTGGACCACACTATAAATATATTAAATGCTACTGAAATGTACAGTTAAAAGTAGTTTAAGTGGTGAATTTTGTTATGTGTATTTTACTACAATTAAAAAACATGTAAGAAGCAAGCTTTTGTGTTAACTAGACTTTATGGAATTCTGTCACCTTCATTTGGCTGTCCAGATTTGTATCAGCTTAAAAAGAACAGCAAAGCAAACCAAAATGGGTAAGGACTACTGCCGGGAGCCAGGGTGAGGAATTCCACCCATGACAAGGTCATGTGGGAGGAAGCCTGACAAACGCAAGGACGTGACGGCTTCAGGTTTTCCCCCTGGAATTTCCTGAGCATCCAAACCCCCAAAATAAAAATCTGTTGGCTTTTGTTCTCTGCTTCTCTACTCTTCTAATACACTCCGGAAAAAGTCATCTCTAAGCTTTGGTCTTCTGCATTTGAAAGGGATGTTTCAGTTAAACCTCCTCTAGTAGTTCTCTAACTTGCCTAACAAGTTTCCCGGTCCCCTTACAGCTTGTGAATTGCTTGCAGCCCCCAACCGGGAGAGACACAAAGCTTGAAAGCATTTTAAAGATACAGAGCTTTTTCTAAAGAGTTAAAAACCATATTGGTGACGGGTTTTCACTGTTGATTCAATGATTGCCGCCAGGCCTCCATATTCTTTATCTTTTAGGCACCTGGGAAGATGTTAATCAATGTAAACGGGGTATGGAAAAAGATATATAGTAGTTTTGATGTTAGCAACACTAGACTTTTGAGTTAATTACTTTTCTTTTGTTATAAATCACTGTACTCCTTTCGCTTGTTATAAATTGTTGTATCTTTGCTATGTAAGAATGTAACTTTATTTAGTGCTTTCTGAGAGCGGCGCCAAACTTTGGGAAGATCAACACAAATAAGTCTTCTGGTTGACAAACCCTTATCAGAAAAAAGGTTGTAAAATGTTAATTGGCCCTTCTGGCAGAAGATGATGTAAATTACCTAAGACTTGTGTTTGCAGTCAGGTATGCAGAGAGAAAAGCCTGCTTTTGATAAGAGTCTAAACTGCTAACGCTGCATAACTTTGTGTTACCCATTGATCTCCATGTATTATCAAACATATAAATAGCCCCTTGAACAATAAACGGATGGGACCAGCTTTCCGGACTAGCCTCTCGGCCTAGTTTCTTGGGAATCTGGCTCTCCCCATGTCTCTTTCTCTCACCCTTTTCTCTTCTCCTTCCTTCTCCTCTTTACTCTAACTTCAGGCTGAATTCCCATCTGGAACGGAGTGGCTCTCCAAGTCTACTTACTTGCCCTGGCCCTAAGATCCGTGAGAGAGAGTGCCCAAGGAGGGGCACTCTCCGCTATTCAAGCGGGCGCCGGTGGCCCCACGTAGATGGTGCAAGCTCCTTGTCTGGAGCTTTATTGGCCTTCCCCGTAAACCAAGTTATTCAGCCTCTTTTCTCCACTTAATTTTCCTACTATACTATTTCTTCTAATCTCCTTTATATTTCTATATAAGTGTTTTCCTCGCCTACTCCGTCTCTCCTTCGAATCACCCTGGTTCCACCGGGGCTGGACCCCGGCAGACTACCATGTTTGTTTAAATTTATTTTTATTTCAATGGTGTTATTCCTTCCAGGAAAAATACAGGATAAGCAATAAAAGATTTTTTTTTAATTGAGAAAGCTGTTGGGGGGGCAGGTGGTAAAACAAATTCAAGGCAGTGTTTGAAGCAACACTAAAAAATCATAAAATGATTTGTAAGGTGGATCTTGACATATACATATAAAAAAGGTAAAGCATCTGTTTTACTTAAAGAAAACTTACATCCATAATGGTTACAGGGATGTCCCGAATTTTATGAGGTTCCACATAAGAATTTTGACAATTCAGGGTAAGTCTTGAAGCCAGTTCACTCTGACCCAAACTTTCCAGCTGCAGGAAAAAACACAGGTAAAATTTTTTCCAAAAAATTTTTTTCACATTTACATTAAATCCACAGATAATGTCCTATTTATAAAGGTGGCATTATGTGTGGTGGGGCCAGTAAGTTAACATCTGAGGAGACACAATGTATTTGAGACCATAACTGGGCCCTGGAAGTGGTGATATTTCCTGTTCTGGGCACCTGGCCTTCCACAACCCTCAACCTGAGCTGCCTCTTCAACCAGGTGCCTGTGGGCAGCAAGCCCATTCCAGAAGCTTAATGAAGACAGAGAAACATTTCAGTGATCCTAGAGCTGGAAGAGGCCTCAGAAAAAATCGTCTATCCAGTAGTTTCCTACATGCACATCTACAAATCCACAGCTCCATCACACTGAGCTGGGGAGGTAGGAGTGGAGGAGTTCCCAGAGCCCTTGGCCAGGGATTCCAGTTCAAGGTCTAGTGTGAAGCCTTAGAGTCTGTATTTTTTTAATTTCCCCAAATGATTCCGATAAATTATTCAGCAGCTGTAATATCTGTCTGGATGTATTAAAGTTAATATGGAAAAATGCTTAACAAACACCTCTAATACACGCTGAGCAAGACAGGTATTTCTCAGGAACCAAGAAGACATGAAAACTCCCAGGTCAAGGTGTCCCCTCCCCAGGGTCATGATCCTTACCCTGTCTACCATGAAATCAATGGCATCAGCCATCATTGGGTCCACTGGGCCAGAGGAAAAGTTCCCAAGAACTATTTTTTTAAGCATAAATGATGGCATCAGCCAAAAGCTGTAAAAAAACAAACAAAAAAAAACTGACATTTAAACTTACAAGACTATACATGAGTGGCAAGTATTCATTCAATACTGAATCTCTGTATTAGCTAGGCATTTGGGATTTAGAGATTTAAAAAACCTAGTCTCTTCCTTCAAAGAGATAGTTTTGAAGCATCTAGTTTTTATAAATGCTTTCTCAAGTTCCCAAAGAGTTATGGTTTCATATGATCAAACTTTTGAGGACTGGGAATAATTATAAGCAATATTTCAAAATGCCTTTATTGAGATAAACATTCTGATAATTCCAAGATTTTATCTTCTAGTTGGTCTTATTTTCAATGGCTAAGCTACTTGTGGAAAACTGAACACTTACTATATCAATCTTAAGGTTTATATCACCTTTTGATTAACATTAAAGGATAGATTTCAAAACAGTAAAATCACAGAGTTATTATACCTACTATTGCTACTAGTGGATTCTTGGGCTACTTCAAGGCAATTCAATCTTCATGTATTTCTATATGTGATCCTTAGTTAGGGTTTACTCCATTAATTACATTGGGAGCCCTTATATAGGGTAAACATGAATTTTTTTAAACCTATGCTGAAAATGACTTATAAAAGGTACAGACCACCTTCTGATGTACATTCTCCATAAACGACCCTCATAAGAACCAGTTAGCCGTCTTTCAGTCACCTTCAATGATCTAAGTTCTCTACTACAACTCATCCTAACAGCTTCTTAACTTCTAAAGGGGATGCTGCCTGGGTGTTTTCTGTGTGTGAGTGGGAGGGGTCATCCTCTTGGCTCTGTTCACCCCTGAAGCCTCTGTGTGGCACATGGTAAGTATTCAGATATTTGATAAAAGATTCCTGATATGCAAGAGCACCAAGTGGGGGAAGTCTTGGCTTCTGACAATCAAAACAACATGAAAAAATCATCAAAAAGAACGACTTTTGGTGCATCATATTGACATGAAGTATCTGTCTAATGCATACAAGAAATTGCTGCACAAATGCTGAGTAAACAAGCGAGAAAACATCAGGAAACATTTTTTTAAAAATCAGAATGCAACAGTAAATAGTTGTGAAAACCGTGAAAACAATGTTTACCTAGAACATTTTGTGAAAACCAGTCTGATCACTCAGGTAAGTTAAGTCAATAGGCTACTTTTGGGGGGTAGAGCCTAGCCTTGCTGGCAATGAAAGAAATATAGTGAAGTCAGCTTTAAGGTACCATTAGACATCTATAAAACTAATTCAAATGATAAAATCAATGAAGAGATGGCTCAGAAAAAGCAGGTACCCCACTGGTTGCCTTGCAAACCATTCCGCCTTCTCCATCTTTCTAAAAAGCAGACTAATGTTGTAAAAGTGCCAGCGAACTAAACAGTCTCTCCATTTGGGGGAACCTATCTCAAGGAAATGACCCAGAAAGAGAAGAACAAAAGTAATTTATACACGAAGATTTACAGTAGAACCTGATGAAAAATTGAGAGAAGCCCAAGGCCTTAAAAAAACTGTAACAGTCATTACACAGAACTCTGTACACAAAATACTAAGTGGAGCAAGCAGAACACAGTATCAGTGAGATAAGCACTGAAGGGAAACTGTAAAGGCATGAGAACCATAATAAACAAAGCCAGGCGATGATTTAGAGTAACGGGAACCACTGAAGTTAGAATTCTTTCAATTCCTTTCCTTTGCAAGGGTGACTGTTTCTAATGCTAAAAGCCAGGATGGTTTCAAAAGACAAAAATATATATGGCCCCTCCCTCCCTAATGCTTCAAAAAAACCAAACATCAACATTTTCAGTTCCACTGAAAATAACAAAACTGTTGGTCGAATGTTTACATTCTTACCTGTTTGCAGTCCATGTTTGGTTAAAGATAGAGGTGTCACTGAAGGAATTGCAGAGGATGAGGGAATGGACTCTGGGAGATTTGTGAGTGTATTCAGCAAACTTTTGGGCCAAAAAGCCTCCCAACGAAGCCCCAAAGAGATGAACCTAATTGGAAACAAACACAAGGATCCTAAAAACAATGACTGATCCTGAAGTATCAAAAAACTGTTTTAATTATCACCAACCACAGAATATAATGTTATCACCAGTCATTAGACTGAAATATTTACAGCAGTTAGAATTTTAGGAAATACTGTATTTAAATACAATGTCTATACCCTGTCAAGAGAAAATACAATGGTGCATATGTTATATTTTATATTAGAAAATGAAACTACTTTGCAGTTTCTGTGTAAGAAAACAAATTTTAATTCGGTAATTCAGTATTTCCACTCCTAGACATGTACTCAAGAGAACTGAAAACGTCTGTCTACACAGAAATTTGTGTTAAGAATGTTCATAGCAACATCACTCATAATAACTAACCAGTGGAAACAAATCAAGTGATGAATGGGTAAATAAAATGTGTTTTATCCATACAATGGGATTTTATTTAACAATTAAAAGGAATGAATTATTGATAGAATTTGCTACATCGATGAACCTTGAAAATCTCATGCAAAGTGAAAAAAGCCAGTCACAAAAGACCACAAATTACATCTTTATATTTATATAAAATATCCATAACAGGCAAATCCACAGAGAGGGCTCCAGGGAGGAAGAAGGGTGGTAACTGCTAAGTATGGGGTTTCTTTTTGGGGTGGAAAAAATGTTCAAAAATTGACTGTTGTGATGGTTGCACATAACTCTGAATATATTAAATAACAGTGAATTATACACTTTAAAAGGGTAAACTGTATGGTATGTGAATTCTAGCTCAAAAGAGCTGTTATTAAAAACTAAAAGACAACACGAGACAATGATGTAAATGTTGCATTGAAATCACATGTGAAATAAATAAATAAAATAAAATCACATGTGAGTAACTAGTTTCAAGGTACTCACTTTATCCAATTGTAAATGGTCTAAAAGTTTTCTGAATCCATCACAGAATTCAAGGTGGTCCCAATAAACTGGATACTGCAACTAGAATATAACAAGTTTTAAATTTATTTTAAAAACTGTAAAAGTAAAACACAACTCATACGTATCTGAAAAATTTAGGGGTCTCACAACATTGTTTCTCATTTGCTCAATCTCTGCTCCTTTTTCAAAACACGGGAAAATAGCTCTCATCTTATCCTAGACTTCAAAATTCCAATTTTATCTAACAGAACAATTAAAAAAATAAAAATAAACATCACACTCTAGTGATACTACAACAATTCTATACAACAATTTCAATTCACATCAATTTCCTTTCCAAATAGCTAAGAAACTCTGAGGTTCAAGGGTGAACAATCATGAGAAGAGGAGAGTACAAATGCAAGACATTAGAAATGCATTTGAAATTAAGAGACCAGCACTTAGAACAATCTTGTGTGTGTGTGTGTGTGTATAGAGAGAGACAGAGAGAAAGAGAACGAGTGAGAGAGAGCATGCTATATCAAAACCTCATGGTAACTGCAAACCAAAAATCTACAATAGATACACATAAAAAAGAAAAACTGATCCAAACAAAACACTAAAGATAGTCATCAAATCGCATGAAAGTATGTTAGCCACTTGGTCATGTCTGACTCTTTGTGACCTCATGGACTGTAGCCCCAGATATCTCTGTCTATGGAATTCTCCAGGCAAGAATACTGGAGTGGTCAGAAGAGAAAAAAAGAGGAAGAGGAAAAAATGACCTATAAAACCAAATCCAAAACAATTAACAAATCAGCAATAAGAACATACATATCGATAATTATCTTAAATGTAAATGGATTAAATGCTCCAACCAAAAGACACAGACTAGCTGAATGGATCAAAAAACAAGCTCCAGGGCTGCTCAGTGGTAAAGAATCCACAAGAACTACCACCACAATCAGAAGCCCGTGAACCACAACTAGAGAGTAGCCCCTGCTCGCTGCAACTAGAGAAAAGCCCATGCAGCAAAGAAGACCCAGCACAGCCCAAAATAAACAAGTTAATAATAATAAATACCCATATACACTGTCTATAAGAGACACACTCACATCTAGGGACACATACAGACTGCAACTAAAAGGATGGAAAAAGGCAGTCCAAGCAAATGGAAATCAACGAAATCTGGAGGAGCGATACTCTTGTCAGACAAAATCGACTTGAAAATAAAGACTGTTAAAAGAGACAAAGAAGGACACTACATAATGATCAAGGGGTTAATCCAAGAAGAAGATATAACAATTGTAAATAAATATGCACCCGACGTAGGAGCACTTCAATATATAGGCAATTGTTTAAAGGAGAAATCAATAGGAACACAATAATAGTGGGGGACTTGAACACCCTACTTACATCAATGGACAGAACATCCAGGCAGAAAATCAATAAGGAAACACAAACCTAAAATTACGTCAGACCAAATGAACTGATATTTATAGAACATTCTATCCTAAAGCAGAACATACATTCTTCTCAAGTGCACACAGAACATCCTCCAGGACAGATTACATGCTGGGCCACAAAGTAAGCTTTGGTAAATTTAAGAAAATTGAAATCGTATCAGGCATCTTCTCTGATCACAATGCTATGAGATTAGAAGTCAACTACAAGGAAAAACACTGTAAAACAAAACAAAAACAAACAAGTGAAAGCTAAACAGTATGTTACTAAACAACCAACGGATCACTGAAGAAATCAAAGAGGAAACAAAAAACACCTAGAGACAAATGAAAATAAAAACACAATAATCCAAAACTGATGGGACACAGCAAAAGCAGGCAGAAAATCAATAAGGAAACACAAACCTTAAATGACACATTAGACCAAATGAACTTAATTGATATTTATAGAACATTCTATCCTAAAGCAGAACATACATTCTTCTTATCCTTTTAAAACTATTCCAAAAAACTGCAGAGGAAGGAACACTCTCAAACTCATTCTAGGAGGCCCCCATTACCCTGATACCAAAACCAGACAAAGATTTCACAAAATAAGAAAATTACAGGCCAATATCATGGATAAACATAGATGCAAAAATCCTCAAAATACTACTGAATCCAACAATATAGTAAAAGATCATACACCATGATCACATGGGATTTATCTCAGGGGTTCAAGATGGAAGTTCATAGCAATACAATCTTACCTCAGGAAACAAGAAAAGTCTCAAACAACTTAACCTTACATCCAAAGCAACTAGAAAATGAAAAACAAAATCTAAAGTAAGTAGAAAGAAGGACGCCATACAGATCAGAGCAGAAATAAATGAAATAGAGACAAAGAAAACAACAGAAAAGGTCAATGAAATTAAAAGCTGTTTTTCCAAAAAGATAAACAAAATCGATAAACCTTTAGCCAGTGTTCTTGCCTGGAGAATCCCAGGGACAGGGAAGCCTGGTGGGCTGCCGTCTATGGGGTCGCACAGAGTCGGATATGACTGAAGTGACTTAGCAGCAGCAGCAGCAGCAGCAGCAGCAGCAGCAGCAGCAGCCAGACTTGGAGAAGGAAATGCCACCCCACTCCAGTACTCGTGCCTGGAAAATCCCACGGATGGAGGAGCCTGGTAGGCTACAGTCTGTGGGGTCTCGAAGAGTCCGAGAGGACTGAGCAACTTCACTTTCACTTTTCACTTTCATGCACTGGAGAAGGAAATGGCAACCCACTCCAGTATTCTTGCCTGGAGAATCCCAGGGACGGGGGAGCCTGGTGGGCTGCCATCTATGGGGTTGCACAGAGTTGGACATGACTGAAGTGACTTAGCAGCAGTAGCAGCAGCTAGCCAGACTCAAGAAAAAACAGAAGGCTCAAATCAATAAAATTAGAAATGAAAAAGGAGAATTAAATGGACACAACAGAAATACTAAGGATAATAAGAAACTATTACAAGCAACTATATGCCAATAAAACGAACAATGTAGAAGTGGACAAATTCTTAGGAAGGTACAATCTTCCAAGACTGCACCAAGAAAAAATAGAAAACATGAATAGACCTATTATAAGAGATTGAGACTATGATTTAGAAACTTCCAACAAACAATAGTCCAGGATCCGATGGCTTCACAGGTGATTCTATCAAGCATTTAGAGAAAAGTTAACACCTGTCCTTTTAAAACTATTCCAAAAAATTGCAGAGGAAGGAACACTCTCAAACTCATTCTAGGAGGCCCCCATTACCCTGATACCAAAACCAGACAAAGATTTCACAAAATAAGAAAATTACAGGCCAATATCATGGATAAACATAGATGCAAAAATCCTCAAAATACTACTGAATCCAACAATATAGTAAAAGATCATACACCATGATCAAGTGGGATTTATCTCAGGGGTTCAAGGATTGTTCTATATTCACAAATCAATCAGTATGATACATCATATTAACAAATTGAAGAATAAAAACCACATGATCATCTCAACAGATGCAAAAAAGCTCTTGACAAAACTCAATACCCATTTATGATAAAAACTCTCCAGAAAGTTGGCATAGAGGGAAATTACCTCAACATAATAAAGGCCATATATGACAAACCCACAGCTAACATCATACTCAATGGTGAAAAGCTAAAGGCATTTCCTCTAGGATCAGGAACAAGACAAGGATGTCCAATGTCACCACTTTTATTTAATATAGTTTTGGAAGTCCTAGCCACAGCAGTTAGAAAAGAAAAAGAAATAAAAGGAATCCAAACTGGAAAAGAAGATGTAAGTTGTCACTGTTTATAGAGGACATGTTATTATACACAGAAAATCCTAAAGATGCTACCATAAAGCTACTAGAGCTCATCAACGAATCTGGTAAAGCTGCAGGATACAAAAATCTGTAAAATTTTTATTTCTGCAGATACAGAAATATGCTGCATTTCTATACATTAACAATGAAAAAGGAAACAATCTCATTTACCATCACATCAAAAAGAATAAAATATCTAGGAATAAACCTACTTAAGTAGGCAAAAGACCTGTACTCTGAAAAGTATAAGATACTGATGAACGAAGCTGAAGACGACACAAACAAATGGAAAGACAGACTATGTTCTTGGATTGGAAGAATCAGTATTGTCAAAGTGACTATACTATGCAAGGCAATCTACAGATTCAATGAAATCCTATTAAATTACCAATGGTATATTTCATAGAACTGGAACAGAATTTTAAAATGTGTATGGAAACACAAAAGACCCCAAATAGCCAAAATAATTCTGAGAAAGAAAAATGGAACTGGAGGAACCAGGCTCCTTGACTTCAGACTATCCTACAAAGCTACAGTAATCAAAACAGTATGGCACTGGCACAAATTCAGAAATATAGATCAATGGAACAGGATAGGAAGCCCAGAAATAAACCCACATGCCTATGGTCAATTAATCTATGACAAAGGAGGCAAGAATACACAATGGAAATGCTGCTGAGAAAATTGGACAGCTACATGTAAAAGAATGAATGTTCTAATGAAATCAGAATATCCTCTAACATACACAAAATAAACTCAAAATAGATTAAAGACCTAAATGAAGACTGGATAGCATAAAACTCTTCAAGGAAAACATAGGCAGAACACTCTTATTATAAGAGCACTTATAAGAACACTTATAATTGATATAAATTTCAGCAATATCATTTTGGATCCACCACCTACAGTAATGACAACAAAAATAAACAAATGGGACCTTAAAAGCTTTTGCATAGCGAAGGAACAATAAACAAAATGAAAAGACAACCCACAAAATAGGAGAAAATATTTGCAAGTGAAACAACTGACAAGGAATTAATCTCCAAAATATACAAAACAGCTCATGCAGCTCAACAGCAAACATAAAAAAATGGACACAAGATCTAAATAGACAGCTCTCCAAAGAAGACATACAGATAGCCCAAAAGCACATGAAAAGATGCTCAACACTGCTAATTATTAGGGAAACACAAATCAAAACTACCGTGAGGTATAACCTCACATCAGTCAGAATGGCAATAATCAATAAGCCTACAAACAATAAATGCTGGAGAGGGTGTGGAGGGAAAGGAACCCTCCTACACTGCTGATGGGAATGTAAATTGGTACAATCATTATGGAGAATAGTATGGAGGTTCCTTAAAAAACTAAAAATAAAACTACTATTTGAATCAGCAATCTCACTCCTGGGCATGTATCTGGAGAAAATCATAATTCAAAAAGATACATGCACCCCAATGTTCAATGCGGCACTATTTACAATAGCCAGGACATGGAAGCAACCTAAATATCCATTAACAGAGGAATGGATAAAGAAGATGTGCTACATGTACCCAATAAAATATCACTTAGCCATAAAAAAGAATGAAATAATGCCATCTGCAGCATCATGGACCTAAAGATTATCATAGTAAGTGAAGTAAGTCACAAAGAGAAAGATAAACATCGTACGACATTACTTATATGTGGAATTTTTAAAAATGAAATAAATGAACTTATTTACAAAACAGAAACAGATTCACAGACTTCGAAAACAAACATCATTACCAAAGGGGAAAGGTTGGGGGAAGGACAAATGAGAAGTTTGGGATTAACATATATACATATGGATTGAATCCGGGTCTCCCCCACTGCAGGCAGACGCTTTACCCGCTGAGCCACCAGGGAAGACAACCTATAGTAGTGTTACTACATATAAAATAGATGTATTATAGCACAGGAAACTCTACTCAATATTCTGTAATAACTTATACGGGGAAAGATTCTGAAAAAGAATGGATATATGTATATGTATAACTGAATCACTTTGCTGTACACCTGAAACTAACAAAACATTGTAAATCAACTATACTCTAATATAAAATAAAAATTTTAAATTAAAAAAATTTGTGTTCTAGACAAGTGATAAAATTGTATACAACTTAATATACACACAAACAATTGAGTATGAGTAAAACTGGAAATGTGAACAAGGTTGGTGGATTATATTAACATCAATATTGGCTGTGATATTCTACTACAGTTTTATAAAATGTTACTATTGGGAGAAACTGGGCAAAGTATATAAGGGGTATCTCTCTGTTATTTCTTACAACTGCATGTGAATCTATAATTATTTCAATAAAAATGTAAATGAACAAAGGGTCCATGCATTTTTAACTGCAAGATACTAACAGATGTCTAGTAAAATTTCAGAAATCTCCTGGCACTTTGATCAAATCTTAAGGACAAAGTGATTTTGAAGACACTGCTGTCTTTTTCCTTGATTCTTTATCTAGCTAAGAAATAGGTGGTGCTCATGGATAAACATAGATGCAAAAATCCTCAAAATACTACTGAATCCAACAATATAGTAAAAGATCATACACCATGATCAAGTGGGATTTATCTCAGGGGTTCAAGGATTGTTCTATATTCACAAATCAATCAGTATGATACATCATATTAACAAATTGAAGAATAAAAACCACATGATCATCTCAACAGATGCAAAAAAGCTCTTGACAAAACTCAATACCCATTTATGATAAAAACTCTCCAGAAAGTTGGCATAGAGGGAAATTACCTCAACATAATAAAGGCCATATATGACAAACCCACAGCTAACATCATACTCAATGGTGAAAAGCTAAAGGCATTTCCTCTAGGATCAGGAACAAGACAAGGATGTCCAATGTCACCACTTTTATTTAATATAGTTTTGGAAGTCCTAGCCACAGCAGTTAGAAAAGAAAAAGAAATAAAAGGAATCCAAACTGGAAAAGAAGATGTAAGTTGTCACTGTTTATAGAGGACATGTTATTATACACAGAAAATCCTAAAGATGCTACCATAAAGCTACTAGAGCTCATCAACGAATCTGGTAAAGCTGCAGGATACAAAAATCTGTAAAATTTTTATTTCTGCAGATACAGAAATATGCTGCATTTCTATACATTAACAATGAAAAAGGAAACAATCTCATTTACCATCACATCAAAAAGAATAAAATATCTAGGAATAAACCTACTTAAGTAGGCAAAAGACCTGTACTCTGAAAAGTATAAGATACTGATGAACGAAGCTGAAGACGACACAAACAAATGGAAAGACAGACTATGTTCTTGGATTGGAAGAATCAGTATTGTCAAAGTGACTATACTATGCAAGGCAATCTACAGATTCAATGAAATCCTATTAAATTACCAATGGTATATTTCATAGAACTGGAACAGAATTTTAAAATGTGTATGGAAACACAAAAGACCCCAAATAGCCAAAATAATTCTGAGAAAGAAAAATGGAACTGGAGGAACCAGGCTCCTTGACTTCAGACTATCCTACAAAGCTACAGTAATCAAAACAGTATGGCACTGGCACAAATTCAGAAATATAGATCAATGGAACAGGATAGGAAGCCCAGAAATAAACCCACATGCCTATGGTCAATTAATCTATGACAAAGGAGGCAAGAATACACAATGGAAATGCTGCTGAGAAAATTGGACAGCTACATGTAAAAGAATGAATGTTCTAATGAAATCAGAATATCCTCTAACATACACAAAATAAACTCAAAATAGATTAAAGACCTAAATGAAGACTGGATAGCATAAAACTCTTCAAGGAAAACATAGGCAGAACACTCTTATTATAAGAGCACTTATAAGAACACTTATAATTGATATAAATTTCAGCAATATCATTTTGGATCCACCACCTACAGTAATGACAACAAAAATAAACAAATGGGACCTTAAAAGCTTTTGCATAGCGAAGGAACAATAAACAAAATGAAAAGACAACCCACAAAATAGGAGAAAATATTTGCAAGTGAAACAACTGACAAGGAATTAATCTCCAAAATATACAAAACAGCTCATGCAGCTCAACAGCAAACATAAAAAAATGGACACAAGATCTAAATAGACAGCTCTCCAAAGAAGACATACAGATAGCCCAAAAGCACATGAAAAGATGCTCAACACTGCTAATTATTAGGGAAACACAAATCAAAACTACCGTGAGGTATAACCTCACATCAGTCAGAATGGCAATAATCAATAAGCCTACAAACAATAAATGCTGGAGAGGGTGTGGAGGGAAAGGAACCCTCCTACACTGCTGATGGGAATGTAAATTGGTACAATCATTATGGAGAATAGTATGGAGGTTCCTTAAAAAACTAAAAATATCAAATCAAAACTACCGTGAGGTATAACCTCACATCAGTCAGAATGGCAATAATCAATAAGCCTACAAACAATAAATGCTGGAGAGGGTGTGGAGGGAAAGGAACCCTCCTACACTGCTGATGGGAATGTAAATTGGTACAATCATTATGGAGAATAGTATGGAGGTTCCTTAAAAAACTAAAAATAGAACTACTATTTGAATCAGCAATCTCACTCCTAGGCATATATCTGGAGAAAATCATAATTCAAAAAGATACATGCACCCCTATGTTCAATGCAGCACTATTTACAATAGCCAAGACATGGAAGCAACCTAAATATCCACTAAGAGAGGAATGGATAAAGAAGATGTGCTACATGTATCCAATAAAATATCACTTAGCTATAAAAAAGAATGAAATAATGCCATCTGCAGCATCATGGACCTAGAGATTATCATAGTAAGTGAAGTAAGTCATGAAGAGAAAGATAAACATCGTACAACATTACTCATATGTGGAATTTTTAAAAATGATATAAATGAACTTATTTACAAAACAGAAACAGATTCACAGACTTCGAAAACAAACATCATTACCAAAGGGGAAAGGCTGGGGGAAGGACAAATTAGAAGTTTGGGATTAACATATATACATATGGATTGAATCCGGGTCTCCCACACTGCAGGCAGACGCTTTACCCTCTGAGCCACCAGGGAAGACAACCTATAGTAGTATTACTACATATAAAATAGATGTATTATAGCACAGGAAACTCTACTCAATATTCTGTAATAACTTATACGGGGAAAGATTCTGAAAAAGAATGGATATATGTATATGTATAACTGAATCACTTTGCTGTACACCTGAAACTAACAAAACATTGTAAATCAACTATACTCTAATATAAAATAAAAATTTTAAATTAAAAAAATTTGTGTTCTAGACAAGTGATAAAATTGTATACAACTTAATATACACACAAACAATTGAGTATGAGTAAAACTGGAAATGTGAACAAGGTTGGTGGATTATATTAACATCAATATTGGCTGTGATATTCTACTACAGTTTTATAAAATGTTACTATTGGGAGAAACTGGGCAAAGTATATAAGGGGTATCTCTCTGTTATTTCTTACAACTGCATGTGAATCTATAATTATTTCAATAAAAATGTAAATGAACAAAGGGTCCATGCATTTTTAACTGCAAGATACTAACAGATGTCTAGTAAAATTTCAGAAATCTCCTGGCACTTTGATCAAATCTTAAGGACAAAGTGATTTTGAAGACACTGCTGTCTTTTTCCTTGATTCTTTATCTAGCTAAGAAATAGGTGGTGCACGGGGATGATCCAGAGAGATGATATGGTGTAGGAGGTGGGAGAGGGGTTCAGGATTGGGAACTCATGTACACCCGTGGTGGATTCATGTCAATGTATGGCAAAATCAATACAGTATTGTAAAGTAAAATAAAGTAAAAATAAAAATTAAAAAAAAATAAAACAGTCAATCCTAAATTTAAAAAAAAAGAAATAGGGAATGCCCACATCAGGAAGCTTGAGGACAAGAAGAAATGTCCAGGCAAAAGGCAAGGCTGTGTGCCTTGTCAGTTTAGAACAAGAAACATGCTATCTGCTTTGAAGAACGCTCAAAAGTGAGACAGACAGCTGGGGGGCTGCTCAGTCTCCCTCTCCCTGGCCAACCAACAGCGATCACCTAGACAGAAACTGTCACCACTTCAGCTGCAAAGGACGAGGACGAGGGCGGCTACCACCCTCCTCTCCTGGAATGCTGTCCACAGAGAGGGATTACTGAAAACCCAGAACAAGGGAGGATTACGTGGCAGGGCTCCCAACACACCATATGAGGAATGGTTAAAGAATCTGGAGAGATCTAGCTGGAGAAGACAAGACCTGGGGGGAAAATCAGTAGGCGGCCGAAAGTAACTAGTTTTTTCAAGAAAGAGCAGGGCTGTCAGGAGGGAGAGGAGCTGCATTTTTCTTGTGTGACCCCAGTTGGTGGTAGCCCCAGTGGAATTTTCAGTTTCCTTCTGAGAGAAGAGCCCGGGTCCACGTTTTCTCTCCTCTAGGTGGTAAATAAAATGTATACTAACAGCAGTACTCCCATGGGGAGTACCATTTACGTGTTAACATTCTAGGTCCCAGAAAACAACCGCCAGCTCCAAAGCCAGGGCCTCTGCTTCGGGGAAGTTAGGAAACCGTGGTCCACAGTCCTGACCTGGTCAAGGCGTGCCAAACACTCAATGGTGAGCAACGGCACCTTCCCACCTACGCCCTCCTCCCAGAGAGGGAGATTAAATAATGATCAATGCAAAACTAGATTCAGACCAAACTCAGTGATAACAATTAGAAAAAAAAAACTTCTTGAGCAAACGTGAAGGATATGAGCTAATTAATGAATCTCACCTCACCTGTCAAAGACTCACAGTAAAGCAAGCTTTCAGTCCCCTTTGCTGCTCCCAAGCAATGATGGAACAAAAGGGGGGAGGAAATGGGGTCAGATTCTCCCGCTGCTGCCTACTGGCTGTGTGACCCTCAGCCATCTCTAAAATGTCCAGACCTCAGCCTCCTCATCTATAAACAAGAACAATGCTTCCTACCGGTCAGACTTATTCAGGAAATGCATGTTCAAGCTGAGGGTAGGGAAAGCTTCAATAAAGGTTTGTCTCCTCTGTACCTCCATTTGTTTTCAAACCACGCCACCTTCCTTCAAAAAACTCCCTTTCACATTTCAAAAATGAAAAACAGTATTTTACAATAAGAAACATGCCCACTGCTATACTCAGAAACAGAAACACACACACACACAAAATCAGAAAATGTGGACCTGCATTGTTATCCTAAATCAATAATACTTACAGCTATAACCCGGTAACCCCATCCAGTCAAAGCCAAAATCTGCCGGAAAAATACATCCGCAGTTCCGCTGACGGGAGGGAGAAATATGAGAGGACACCTGATATTTCTGGGGCCTGCATCGTAGAGCGACCAGATCTTACTATCGTCATCATCCACAATAATCTGGAGGGAAAGTTATAAGAAGAAAATGAAAACTCTCATGGATTTGATTTTACATATCAACAGTTATTTCGACACCGTAATTTCGCTGACAATTTTAATACCACTGTCTTGGTGGTTTACACACTAACGTGGGGATCACACCAGACCAGTACATATAATAAACAGCTTTGTCTCCTTTTCCTTCTTCAGAACTGACACAGTCCATGGAACTGCTTTATACTTTTCCCAAGAGCTCCTTTTTCTCTCAGCTTGGAATTTTCCTCCCCAGTCATGATTATTTGAAGTTTATTTTGTTTACCATTAAACAGGAAACTCTGTACATGGCATCTTAATTCTTCCCCATATTTCTGGCTGTGTGTGTGCATGTACGCATGTAGGAGGTGNTTGAAGTTTATTTTGTTTACCATTAAACAGGAAACTCTGTACATGGCATCTTAATTCTTCCCCATATTTCTGGCTGTGTGTGTGCATGTACGCATGTAGGAGGTGGACAATTTGCAGAGTCATTCTCCAGGGCTGGCCCAGAGGGCTGGCTGGGATCAGCAGGGTTAGTGTGTGAAAGGGGAGATGAGAGAAAAAAAGACTCTGGGCTCTGGGGAGAAACTGGGTAGAGATGGGACGCTTCAGGAACCTGATCTAGCCCTGAGAGAGACCTCTGATAGAGAGAAGGGATGAGGCAGGTGTAGGTGTCATTGTCCCCAGAGAGTATTTCAAACTCTCTGATGTCAGGTGTGGGGAATGGGCTCAGGAAAACTGGATTTTTGGGGAAAAGGGGATGAGAAGGAGGAAGGTCATCTGAAACCTTCCTCATTTAGTGGCTCTTGACCCAGTAAGGGAAAAAGAGCATTACATGAGCTGAGACAAATCAGGCGTTCAGCACAGTCTGGCAGATACAGAGTGTTCAGTAGTGTCAAAAGTGTTAGCTACAGTCTGCACTGCATGATAGGTAATTTTTGTTCTCTTTGGCTGACTTTTTGGTGCTATTTGGAAAAGTACATTAACTGCTTGACCTTATGCCAATGCAAATCAATACTTAGCCTACTTTTACATTAAAAGGTTCAAGGTTCTGTTTTTTCTTCTTTGGCCATGCCAGGTGGCATGCTGGATCTTATTTTCCCGACCAGGGATCAAATCCATGGCCCCCTGCATTAGGAGCATGGAGTCTTAACCATTGGACCACCAGGGAAGTCCCAAGGTGCCATCTTCTGAGAGCTCCAAGTTGGCAGTGCCGTGGGGCCTATGGTGTCAGTGTGGGTGGCAGCATGCTAACTGGAGTCACTTAGCAGATGAACAGGGCAGGGCAAAGTCTAGAGGGCCCTATCCAATACTTTCTGGACTTCCACAAGTGACAGTGTATCTCATGATTATGTTTTTGCCCTTTGGATTCTGCAACTCATATTTTTGCTTTTCATGTTTCTTTTTGCTGTGATTGTAGTAAAAAATCTTAGTGACCTTTGATAGTGCATCCAGTAAATTTCAACCTTCTAGTAATAAAACATGAGATACGATATTCAGATTTCTGAAATTAAAATCTAGCACTATGAAATTTCAAGCAAACTTTTCATCACTTGTGGACCAAACTGACCAAAGGAGAACACTACATCAATGAAACTACTTCCTACAACTACTTCCAAGTATATTTCAATAAGTTTGTGTTGCTTTGGGTCTAGTGATTAGCTTGCTGAGTGAGTTCATCAAGCAGAGCCCACGTGAATTACTTGAGGGGATGGGACTCCAGGGGCAATTCTTCTAGTGCAGACAGCAGTTCCTGGGGGAGCAAGAAGAAAGGCAGGTTCCCTTTGCTAAGCTGCCAAGTAGCTCTGGCTTTGAAGCCAGATAATTTGATTTTAACCCAAACTCTACTAGACTATGTGACTTTAACATGTTAACCTCCATGAACCTTGGTTTTCCCATCTGTAAAATGGGCACATCACTACCCACTTTGTTAAACTGTTGAAATAATTAAGATATTTGGGGGCTTCCTACAATAGTGAAAGGTATTCAGTCTATATGTGGAAACTGTACCTCAAATTTCTACAGGAAGAGTAACTCTGTTATTAATTCAAACTTGCATGCTACTTCCACAGCTATTTACCCTGACAAAATAATTTTAACAGAAACATAGATGCTCTTCAGATCATAGTACTCTAATACTTCTGCAAGGGGATCAACAAAGATTTTATTCTGACACAACTTTTGTCAATGTGATCCCCAAGCATTTGGGATTAATTTGAGACTCACAGTCAACAGACTTCATAAGTGTTTAGGGTTTTTGGACAACCCAGGCAAATAAAGTTTCTGAAAGATGACTATGGCAGAATGAGTACAGATTATGGCAAACAGAGGATCTATAATGTAAATCTTCAATCTTGAAGAAGAGGAAAATGGTTTCTAATAGAATCTAAATGCAATGGCACCCCACTCCAGTACTCTTGCCTGGAAAATCCCATGGACAGAGGAGCCTGGTAGGCTGCAGTCCATAGGGTCGCTAAGAGTCAGACGCGACTGAGCGACTTGACTTTCACTTTTCACTTTCATGCATTGGAGAAGGAAATGGCAACCCACCCCAGTGTTCTTGCCTGGAGAGTCCCAGGGACGGGGGAGCCTGGTGGGCTGCCGTCTATGGGGTCACACAGTCGGACACGACTGAAGCGACTTAGCAGCAGCAGCAGCAGCAGCAGCACTTACTGTACAGGTGCTGTTGCTTACGCCTCCCACCAAACTATACAGAGGAGTGCACGTATTCCTGCTTGCTTGAATATGTAAAAGCAACTTAAAATAATGAGTACAGTTATTCTCGCTTTTACTCTTGAATGAGTCTCAAAAGTTGATTATACTTGACAGGGAAGGGGTTGAACGTTATGTTCTGCAATCCAGTCGTGATATTTGGCGATAACCTTTACTCTCAAAGACTACTAAGACATAATGGCTAAATCACACATGAAAAACAATACAAGATTTTGCAAAGAAGAGTTGTAGTAAAACCATACATACCTTTTTAAGGGGGACTGTACTTCTAAACCAGTTATAATCAGGAGAGACTTTAATCTCTCCCATGGTTAGCTGAAATGGAGGTTAACCCTGAAATAAAAGCATGTGATGTTTCACGTCAAGAATTCATGTTTACATCAGAACTAAAGGTAGAATCTGGTCTGGTTCTACCAACAATACTTTAAAAGGTAAAACCGAGGAAATGGGCTGTTTTACCTTGTCGGCATATACTAAAACTACAGAAAACAATCGGTGAAATCCTATAATCATGGAGCAAGCAAAAAGTACCCTGAGAAAGAATTATTCCAACCCCCTTAGTTCCTCCAAAAGAGGAATCTGGTCTAGAAAATGTTAATGACTTACCCAAGATCCCATGGCTATTGCAAAACCAGGACCAGAGGACAGTCTTTTCTGACATCTGACTCCCTGTCCTAGTTACATGACTCCAAATGCAGTAGAATAACCTGTCTTTCAACAAAACCTTAAGAATCTATGTTAATAAAGATGTTCCTGTCTGACAGAATTCTAGGGAACAGTCCACACTAGAAAAAGGAGTTCATGTAAGCCTGCTTCCTCATAAATTCATAAAATGCCATAATCTAACTCAGAAACACACATAGTTTGTAATGCAAAATACAGGAAAAACTTGCTGTTCTATGGATGTGCTAAAAGTGATATAATGCACTCTGAAAGATCCATGATAAAGTACCAGAACATTCCTGAGGGCACAATAACTAGCAACAAAATAAAACATGTGCCTTTAAAAAACAGGTGGTCTTCTATTGTGAGATTAGTGATTTCCAGCTTTTACAGTTCTATGACCTGGGAAAAGTCACTGACCCTTTGGGGACTTGTTTTCTTATCCAGGATTGTTTCACTACTCTCTCCCTAAAGTGCAGAACAGTGCTTCGTACACAGCAGGCATTATTTGTCGACTAAATGAATGATTGCATCCTAAGCAGGCCGAACTAGTCAATCCTTGAATCCCTTTTAACCTGGGTACCTATGAGTGTTACATTGGCCGGGCATCCTCAACTTAAAGCTGCCCCTGTTTGCTTAAATATCTATGTTGTGTCATAACAGGAACTTGAAAATTATAGTTCCTTGTTGCAGATTCTTATTGCCAAATGAAATTCTAACCACTGGTTTGCAAGGACTCAAATGCTCCTTTGCATCATGTCGTCTACTGCAGCACAAGCCTGGATTTTCCTAGCAGGGCTAGGATGAGTTTGAGACCCTAGGACTTAAGTCTTAGGCTTGACTATGAACTGAGAACTTAGAGGGGTTTTTCTGGGCTGGTCAGGTGCCAGAGATTCTTAAGCCAATGAATCTTCCTCTTTGGCCCTCCACATCTGCTCCCTCAAAACACAGGGTACTCAGCAATCTCAACTGTTACCTCTAGCCTTGGGGGTTACTAAACTGAACCCCAAGGAGATGGTAAATGTAGACATCCAATATTAAACTAGGTTTACAACCTTGACACAGTAATAATTGGCCTTTTCTTTCAAGGCTGGGATGGTTCTGAGAAAAGTTTATTGAAAGCTTCAGTGGTTCTAAAATACAAAGAAAATCATCAGCCAGTATTATACAGACAATCAATGTGCATGGATGTAGTTCTTATTCATACTGAAATAAAGAAAATCATTCTTTGCATATCCATTTTCTCTTAACAAATATTAACACGTTAAAAAACTGAAGCCATTTGAACTATAGCCTTTCTCTAAGCTGGTCACTGCTTTTAACTGAAAGCAACTGGCACATATAGTTAATTCTGGAAAATTTTCTACCTGGACAGACTTGAACTATTCCTATGTCATCTAACTATTGCCTAATCAAGACATTTTCTAGTATACCATTACTATAAACAATCACTATTCTACAGGAGGAAATATCAAAAACATGTTTAGAAAAAAAATCCCTACTCAACAGATCAGAACAAAACACCTACTCAAAACACTTTGGCTAACTAAAGTCAGAAATTTTGCTTCTAGATTCACCAAACTTGGGATAAAGTAAATGATTCATAGTTTGGAATCAGTTGTAACATACAAACCAAACTATCATACAAATATACACACACACATTGTACACAGGCATACTCATTCACTGTCATTCACTTCTTCCCTCAGGAGTAAGTAGAAAGAGGTTCCTTACCACAGTCTTCAGTATTATCCACAACCACTCAATATTATAACATTTATTTTATAACTAATCTCACTGGTCAGAGAGATTCCACCAAACGGTGACTAAATTTTTATAGAAGCAAGTGATTTGAACACTTGTGCTAGTTTGGCAGTACATGAAAGGTAAGATAGATACCAAATGTTGCATATGACCAACTGACATTTAAGAGGGAAAAAAAACTGCTGCAAAGGGAAAGCAGCTGTGAGTGGTATGAAAAGGAATTTTGTTCTCCTAGCTCTCTTTCATCCACTACAAGGGAATACTTTTCCAAGTCACAAGGGGAACATTCTGCATATGGCAAAAAAAAAAAAAAAAAAAGGTTCACTGAGACTGTGATCCAACTGATCGGTATTAAATAAGAAAGAATGTGGACCAGGAGCTCAACGCTGATTTGATCTCTCACAATTCTTCACAAAAACAAAAGCACCTGTTCATGCTGCTGGGAAATGGGTGGCAGGAATTTTCCCTTCATCTTGCTTAAGGAAACCCCCTTCTCAGAGAGTGCTCTAGACACCCAGTCCTCTCTGGCCCTTGTGCTGCTCCAGGATAAAACTGCCAGTTTTGAGTGTGCACCAAGAATTACATGCACTTCTCCATCAAGGTTTCACCAGAACCAGCCACTTTACAGTCCACTTACCCCTCAGGATTTCAACAGACCTTGCCAATTCACAGCCAATGAAATCACCTTTACAAATGTTTAAGTCATCTAACCAGTTCAACTAGTCAGAGATTTTCTGATCCTTTTCCTCAGTCATATGCTCTACATATGGACAATCTATGATTCTTAACTGACACGAGCAATAGCGAAATATTAGAACCTAAGGGTCTCTGGATGATGCCATTGGCTCTTTAATACAAGTCTCCTTACCTCACCACACCAATACAGAGCTATTCTTTTTTTTGGTTTCCTGGGGGGAAGATTTATCCTTATCTTCAGAAACTTATTCTATTGTCTTCTAAACCTCATGGGAGGAAAAGCTGACTACTTGACATTTTGACGGTCACATCTCATCTTGTACCCTGTCTTAGTACTAAAGCTTTTGGAAATTTGCACACAGCTATTCAATTACCCCTCAGTCTCTTGAAGCTCTGTGCCAAGAGGAGCTGGAACACTGTAGGTGGAGACAAAGCAGCAGCACAAATGCAGAATTTAGGACTCCCGAGGGCAAGGAGAAGAGGAAAGGAGACAGCTTAGCCCTGCCACTTTCCTCACACTTGGCCCGTGCTCAGCAATGACAAAGGCATTTATCACTTTCAGGCTGACGTGCAATCTCCAAAATAACTAGTCTGCTCAGAGTTCTTCAAAGTTTACAGGAAAAATGCGTTCCTGGGCTGTAGCAGTGTAGCCCCTGTATGGGATTACAGGAGGATGTCCAGGTCAGGTACCCGACGCCCCCACCCCAGGCGAACCACACACAGATCTCCACCTTCCTCCAGTCCCACGGGTGACAGCCACACAAAGGCAGGGTCACAGGCACACCGATCACCCCCATGAACTCAGACACGACCTTAGACACACACAGGGACGTGCAATCACGTGCATGGTCACATGAGCCGACCCACTCAGGGCCACACTCACAAAGTCACACCGACAGAGCAGCCGTGCTCGCTACAAACCACTCTCATCTGCGGCCACAAACACATCATACACCAGATCCCAGGCTTCCCAGGACCCCTCCCACCCCTCACCTGCCGTGGCCGCCCCCAGGTCCCTGTCCCTCCTCCCAAGGCGGCTCTTCCCTCCAGAAAGGGGGCCGGCCTCGGAGGCTGCTGGGGCCCGGGTTGGGGCTGGAGGCCTGAGCGCTCAGTATCTGCAAGCGCCGCGAGCCGTGGGGGCGCGCTGGAGGGCCGGCCTCCGAGGGGCGGGGCGCGCGGCCGAGCGAGACTGGACCGCCGCCCTCCCTCCTCCGGAATTGTTCTCGCAGCTGGCGCGAGCCACGAGCTTCCGGGTTCGGAGGGGTGGGGCCACGTCGCGAGGAAGGGGTGGAGCTGCGTGACTCCGGCGGTCACCATGGCGACGGGGCGGGTTGGACCACAGGGTGAGACTCCGATGATCTCCCTACATCCTGCCGGCTGCAGAGTTGGCATCTGCTCCGGCGGGGGCGGGGGCGCCGGGAGGAGGCCCAGAGAGACTCAAGGGTCAGTTCTAGGTCACTCATGTGACGTGAGCACCGAGGGAAAGGTTGTGGGACTGGAAGAAAGGGGCGCCTGACCCTTGGGACCTGCCTCGCCTGCAGTTCGCGGCATAAAGCTTTGAGGGAACTCCTTTGGGTTACAGGCTTTGATGAACAGGGCTTTGTATACTCTCTTTTCTTGACAAGATTTTTTTTCCTTTTGCACGGCCAACAAATGCCCTCCATAATCCTCCACTGTAACACCTCCACCTCCCTTTCCAGACTTGTGCTGAGGTCTTGGGAATTTCCAGGAACAGCTCCCGCTGACCGGCCAGCTCCTTCATCACTTTCCCTTAAAGGAATAGAGAATGTTCATATATTTACTAACATTATTAACACGGTTCAACAGTACGTGAACGGTGAAATTCCAGATGTTCAAGCTAGATTTAGAAAAGGCAGAGGAACCAGAGCTCATATTGCCAACACCTGCTGGATCATGGAAAAAGCGAGAGAGTTCCACAAAAATACCTACTTCTGATTTATTGACTATGCCAAAGCCTTTGACTATGTGGATCATAACAAACTGGAAAATTCTTAAAGAAATGGGAACACTAGGCCACCTTACCTGAAGAAATCTTACCTACAGATTTCCTGAGAAATCTGTATGCAGATCAACAAGCAACAGTTAGAACTGAACATGGAACAACAGATTGGTTCCAGATCAGGAAAGGAGTGTATTGTCAATATACAAGGCTGTATATTGTCACCCTGCTTATTTAACTTACATACAGAGTACATCATGTGAAATGCCAGGCTGGATGAAACACAAGCTGGAATCAAGATTGCCAGGAGAAATATCAATTACCTCAGATATGCAGATGACACCACTCTTATGGTAGAAACCAAAGAAGAACTAAAGAGCCTCTTGATGAAAATGAAAGAAGAGAGTGAAAAAGTTGGCTTAAGACTCAACACTCAGAAAACTAAGATCATGGCATCCAGTCCCATCACGTCAAATAGATGGGGAAACAATGGAAACAGTGAGAGACCTTATTTTGGGGGGCTCCAAAATCACTGCAGATGGTGACTGCAACCATGAAATTAAAAGACACTTGCTCCTTGGAAGAAAAGTTATGACCAACCTAGACAGCATATTAAAAACCAGAGGCATTACTTCACCAACAAAGATCCATCTAGTCAAAGCTATGGTTTTCTCAGTAGTCATGTATGGATGTGAGAGTTGGACCATAAAGAAAGCTGAGTGCCAGAGAATTGATGCTTTTGAACTGTGGTGCTGGACAAGACTCTTGAGAGTCCCTTGAACTGCAAGGAGATCCAACCAATCCATCGTAAAGGAAATCAGTCCTGAATGTTCATTGGAAAGACTGTTGCTGAAGGTGAAACTCCAATACTTTGGCCACCTGATGCAAAAAACTAACTCATTTGAAAAGACCCTGATGCTGGGAAACACTAAGGCAGGAGAAGGGGACAACAGAGGATGAGATGGTTGGACAGCATCACCGATGCGATGGACATAAGTTTGAGTAAACTTTGGGAGTTGGTAATGGACAGGGAGGCCTGGCGTGCTGCAGTCCATGGGGTCACAAAGAGTCAGACACAACTGAGCAACTGAACTGAACTGAATATATTTATAATCACTTATGTAAGATTCTGCAAAGTTCATGACTCTCCTTTTCATTAAAATATTTGGAGGTATGAAAACATTGAATAACATATAAAGCTCCTTGTTTGAAGCTTTTTAGTGATCTCACAGTAAGATCCTGCTGAAAAAAACCTCTCCCTAATCTGTTTCAGGGAAAACTTGTACCTTATTAAAGTCCTTTGCCTTTATCCTGGCAAATGTTTTTGGGGATTAAGGGCAGGAAAGAATCTGAGTAAACTGCATCCTAAGTTATGACCTCTGCCTTCCTGCTTAGGAGCCTTGGATCCCAGTCTAGAAGGGACAAATCCCAGATACATTTTCCAAGAACACAGTAACATATACACCCCCCTAAACCCCTGCCAAATCACCTTTTCAGAATTTCAAATCAGTAACAGAAAGTGGGCTTTCCAAGTGGCACAGTGGTTTAAAAATCTGCCTGCCAACACAGAAGATGCAAGAGACCATTCCTGGGATGGGAAGATCCCCGGGAGAAGGAGATGGCAACCCACTCCAATATTTTTGCCTGGAAAAATTCCATGGACAGAGAAGCCTGGTGGGCTACAGTCCATGGGATCACAAACAGTCACACTCGACTGAGTATACAACAACAGAAAGTGATCTGTTCTTTGCACCACATAGGTTCTGAATGTTTTTGTGGAAGAATTTTAACCTTGGGTGTTTTTCTTTAAAATTTAGAGAAATTTAATGAATAGAATAACTGGCAAATCACTGGTTGTATGTAAAACCCATTATAGGTACTCATTACAGTGTTTATCTGTCTCCTGCAATGGGCTGGGAGTTTTAATTTAGAAAATCGAACAGTGATTTAACCAGTGCATTAACTATTATGACCTGGTTCATAATAAGCACTAAATGTGTATTGAATGAATTAGTGAATAAATAAATCTATCTGCTTATATTCCCAAAGCTATATTGCTTATATCCCACACTCCCAGACCTCACTTGAGTATCCACACTAAAGAGACATGAATTATGGATTTTCTCCAATGTATTAAAAATCCTTATTCTGATAATAAGGATATTCTGGTTACTTGGCAATAATAACTTGACTGTTGATAACGGAAAACCATTTCATTATGTAGGTACATTTTGTTATATTTATACTTTTGTTAAAAGATGAAACCCCAAATCATGAATCTTTTGTTTCCCTTAGAAAAGGAACTCGTGGTCATATTTGGACCTTCAGTTGTTCCATAACACATGGCAAGCACATTAGCCTTTTCCTAATCTGTGAACAAGGAACAGTTAATATCTGTGGATTCCAGCTGCCCTATAATCGCACAACTGCAGGAAGCAAACTCTGGACCCAGGGCAAGCCAAGGGGCACGCGGGCCTGGTGGGTGTGGCGGGGAGGGTTTGCAGCTGTCATGGTTGGGGTCTGCCAGATGGTTCCCACAGCACCAGTCCCTGTGTGAGAATCTCATTTACAAACTGGAATGTTCACAAAATACTCTGTGAACACCAAGCAGAGTGAACAGGTGGCCAGCTGCTTCTCAAAACTGTCCAAACCCAAGCTCTTCCTCAAATTGATTTTTGTGACAGGATAATATTTGTTTTAAAACACATGTGCAAAATAATCCTAGCTATATCTCATATGCATGTATACACACCAGAGTGCTGGTTACCTCTGAGGGGAGACTGGAAATAGAAGGGTTGACGAAGGAGAACTTGGCTTTAGACTTAGTGTCTGAATTCACACAACAATCCATATGTTATTGTGATTTTAAAAAATACTTAAAAGCAACTATATTCATGCTTTAAATGCTGCTCTAAATCCTTCAATAGCTCCTCATTGCCTTCAAGTTAAAGTACAAACTGTATGGACTACAGCAGGGTCTGACTTTCTCAAGGGGTCTCAAACCTGCCCCACCCCACTTTACCCACCAGACTTATTTTGCCCCTGCGAAGCATGTGTGAAAAAGTAAAAGAGGAGCAAAACAATACCAATTCTTAGAATACCATCCTTTTAAGTTTTTTAAGGTACAACTGACTGCAGCGTTATATATCAAATTATGCTGAGAACCAAGTTTGAAAAAGAATACTGTTTCCTCATTGCCAGACCCAGTCTGTGACATGGATATTTTATACTGGATTACAGGGATTGGCCACAGAGTGGGGGAATTAAGAAACCCGAGTTCTATCTATGGGAAAGACCCTTCCTCTCTCTAGATGCAGTTTTCTTCTCTGTAGAATGAGTCCAAAGTTAGACTAAATGAAATCTAAGTGAAGTCGCTCAGCCATGTCAGACTCTTTGCGACCCCATGGACTGTGGCCCACCAGGCTCCTCCCTCCATGGGATTCTCCAAGCAAGAGTACTGGAGTGGGTTGCCATTTCCTTCTCCAGGGGATCTTCCCGACCCAGGGATCTTTTCTTTTAAAGGTTTTTCAATTTTTCTTTATAGTTCTTCAGTAGAAGCCAGAGTCCTGAGCTGCCCAGTTAGGAGCCTAAAATACACAAAAAGAAATCAGCAGAGTGAAAAGAAATAATTTCTGAAAAGCCAACTTTGAAAAAAAGTTACACTAGCATTTTTTTAGCCATACTTCTGCCAATCTCTCCTCTATGACTTTAACAACTTCTGCAATTACTAAATGTGAGGTGTTTCAGAACACCACAACAAAATAACATCTGATATAGTTTTTGACCAATTATAAAGTATAACAATGACAGTATCACCAATATTATAACCCAAAACAATACAACTTGACCCTTAAGCATACAGAAATAACAACTACACGATAGTTATTTTTCAGGCTCAGTTAATTCTACACTTGGATGGAATAGGCAAGGACAATAATGTTTAAAACTGAAGGACTATGCTAAGGACACAAATCTGTTACTAAAAGTTCAATCAGATGAGATCCTTGAATGCACCTTGGCTATTTTCTAAAAACTTTCTACCCTCCAGCTATAAGTAATCATAATGCCTGAAAAGTATTAGGGGTAGTTTGGAATCCCCAAATTTCAAGGCTATTCAAATTTCTTTAATATCTAATATGCAGGATTTCGACCCAAAGTGGAAATCTATTTTTCTGACACTTAAATATAAGTATCAGATAAAGTCAAATTTTTTAAAATCAACACTAACATAATAAGATCAACACTGTTACAGAAGTAGTTCTTTAGATTTAAAGGAACACAAATTTCAAGCACTTGAAAGAGAGATAACACACGTAACTTATCATCTGCCAGTATCAAAATGATGTGTTGAAAACACTAAGGAAATGACATAATGAAGGCACACAGGAAGGGTAAAAGAAAAAAAACCCAATTGTAATAAAACTAGGAACACATAATTTAGTTTTTTGTTTCCTAACTAATGCACAAAAATCTAAGAAAAATCTTTTCAATTTAGTGATTCTTAAATAAAATTACCCCCAAATACAAAATCAGACACAACCAAAATTAATTTGTTCTCAAATGATGCCCATGTAACAATTATATTATTTACTGCCAAATTTGAGACAACAGAAGATGTGTGGTTCTTACCTCTGACCTACTATTCTGATTAAGTTTCTTCTCAATATTCATGGCCAACATCTGGCTTCTAAATGAAAGGCTTTTGGTCTTTTCAATCACTTGCTGATAGGGTGAGACTGCATTGTTACCCATAACCACATGACCCTAAAATGAGACAGAAAAATTGGTCCTATAATGTTAACAACTGAGTTTCTTAAGTCGTAAGTATGACATCACAACCTACATGTATGTTGCAAATATTTTTATGCACAGTACAGATGACAATATTCAACAACAACAACAAAAACAGGCAATTGCTGCTGCCTTCAAAAAAACTATTATACATTACAACAAAAATTCTAGAATAAATGTCCTAACAAAAACTTCCCCCCAAAGTATAAAATAATCAGCAACTGATATCTAGTACATAGCACAGACAACACTCACTAATTTAGAATCAATCTTGGCATCCAGCCTTGCATTTCTAATCAAATTTACAATCCACCTTTCAGCTTCTTCTGGAGTCATGTTCAGTTTATCTGCCAACATGCTAATGAAAAAGAAAAAAGAAATCAAATGACATTAACTGAGTTAAAAACTTAGTTTTATATACACAGTCTCTGACCTATACTCTATATGGAAACTTTTAAGTACTTATGGGTCATCTCTTAAATATTATGACTCTTAAAACTGCATTGTTTATGTTTGTGCTATTTTCTTGAGCTGTTCACAATCTAGCTCATTTCACCTAACAGATTTAAGGTTTCTGAAGGGAGGGCCCCATATTCTGTATTTACACAAATCCTTCTAGCTTCCATGAAAGTATCTTACTTAGTAGTGCTCCACTACTAATGATCTAAGGGAGAAAAATGTTGTACAATGTGTAATGATTATGGACATTAAACCCATTACAAGGAGCATCCGTAATTAATAATAAAAAAAATGCACCACATAACTAAAATTCAGGGCTGCTGAATTTCATTTTCTTCTGCACTAAGGACACTCCCTTGAACTGTACACTATAGATACCTAAATGGCCACTGAGTTTAAGGAAAAAGAGACATACATACATACAGAGAAAACACGAACGGAGGAGACGGGGAAGGAGAAACATGACAGACACCAAGACCCTGATTTAAAGTCTTTGATGTCATCAACCAATTTGCATTTTCTAATTAATGATCAGAGGCCTCTTGAAAAAGAGGCCACTGCAGGGCTTAATTTATCACGATTAACACAAACACAAGCCTTTGTAGCAGTTAAGTCAGTCAGTCAAATGATGAAAGATTATCTATGTATGCATGTATAATATTTAAAAGGATGGTATATATATATGCACATATAAGTGGAGTGAAGTGAAGTTGTTCAATTGCGCCCGACTCTTTGCGACCCCATGGACTGTAGCCTACCAGGCTCCTCCCTTTTAAGGTACAACTGACTGCAGCGTTATATATCAAATTATGCTGAGAACCAAGTTTGAAAAAGAATACTGTTTCCTCATTGCCAGACCCAGTCTGTGACATGGATATTTTATACTGGATTACAGGGATTGGCCACAGAGTGGGGGAATTAAGAAACCCGAGTTCTATCTATGGGAAAGACCCTTCCTCTCTCTAGATGCAGTTTTCTTCTCTGTAGAATGAGTCCAAAGTTAGACTAAATGAAATCTAAGTGAAGTCGCTCAGCCATGTCAGACTCTTTGCGACCCCATGGACTGTGGCCCACCAGGCTCCTCCCTCCATGGGATTCTCCAAGCAAGAGTACTGGAGTGGGTTGCCATTTCCTTCTCCAGGGGATCTTCCCGACCCAGGGATCAAACCCGGGTCTCCTGCATTCCAGGCAGACGCTTTAACCTCTGAGCCACCAGGGAAGCCCTAAATGATCTCTAAGTTCTTTCCAATTCTAAGATTTTAGATTCCATGTAGTTATGAGAGCCATGTTACAGAATCTTCGCAATAGCCTTTGCTCAAAGCTGCTCTTCTCTGATAACTGGCCCCACCATCACTTACCTTCAATCAAACTTTTAAAAAAGTAGGCTGCGCACAAAACTGCTCTTTATGGAAACAGTATTTTGACTTCTTGGACAAGTTAGTGTTTGGTCATTACTACACCAAAGCCTTTGTGTGGATCACAACAAACTGGAAAATTATTAAAGAGATGGGAATACCAGACCACCTTATCTGCCTCCTGAGAAATCTGTATGCAGGTCAAGAAGTAACAGTTAGAACTGGACATGGAACAACAGACTGGTTCCAAATAGGGAAAGGAGTAGGTCAAGGCTGTATATTGTCACTCTGCTTATTTAACTTACATGCAGAATACATCATGTGAAATGCTGGGCTGGATGAAGCACAAGCTGGAATCAAGATTGCAGGGAGAAATATCAATAACTTCAGATATGCAGATGACACCACCCTTATGGAAGAAAGTGAAGAACTAAAGAGCCTCTTGATGAAAGTAAAAGAAGAGAGTGAAAAAGTTGGGTTAAAGCTCAACATTCAGAAAACTAAGATCATGACATCTGGTCCCATCACTTCATGGCAGATAGATGGGGAAACAATGGAACAGCGAGACTTTATTTTTGGGGGCTCCAAAATCACTGCAGATGGTGACTGCAGCCATGAAATTAAAAGANAACATTCAGAAAACTAAGATCATGACATCTGGTCCCATCACTTCATGGCAGATAGATGGGGAAACAATGGAACAGCGAGACTTTATTTTTGGGGGCTCCAAAATCACTGCAGATGGTGACTGCAGCCATGAAATTAAAAGATGCTTAATCCTTGGAAGAAAAGCCATGACCAACCTGGACAGCATATTAAAAAGCAGAGACATCACTTTGCTGACAAAGGTCCATCTAGCCAAAGCTATGGTTTTTCCAGTGGTCATGTATGGATGTGAGAGTTGGACTGTAAAGAAAGCTGAGCACCAAAGAATTGATGCTTTTGAACTGTGGTATTGGACAAGACTATTGAGAGTCCCTTGGACTGCAAGGAGATCCAACCAGTCTATCCTAAAGGAAATCAGTCCTGAATATTCATTGGAAGGACAGATGCAGAAGCTGAAACTACAATACTTTGGCCACCTGATACAAAGAACTGACTCATTTGAAAAGACCCTGATGCTGGGAAAGACTGAAGGCGGGAGGAGAAGGGAACAACAGAGGACAAGATGGTTGGATGGCATCACCAACATGATGGACATGAGTTGAGTAGGCTCTGGGAGTTGGTGATGGATAGGGAAGCCTGGCAGGCTGCAGTCCATTGGGTCGCAAAGAGTCGGATACAACTGGGCGACTGAACTGAACTGAACTGAAGCAAAGGTACCACGTGTCTTGTATCATCTGTCAGCCTAGCATCTCATTAGTGTTTCTTCCGTAAATAACAATGTGATAACCTACCTTCTGGAAGGAGAGCTGCAGTTGAAAAGTCCTGGGAAACAAGAGCTGCCCTATTATAATACAAAATAAAGCAGCTTCTATCTGTCGGGTTCTAGAAAATTTCATGACTTCTTAGAGGTGATAAAGACATACCTGATACAAAGAACTGACTCATTTGAAAAGACCCTGATGCTGGGAAAGACTGAAGGCGGGAGGAGAAGGGAACAACAGAGGACAAGATGGTTGGATGGCATCACCAACATGATGGACATGAGTTGAGTAGGCTCTGGGAGTTGGTGATGGATAGGGAAGCCTGGCAGGCTGCAGTCCATTGGGTCGCAAAGAGTCGGATACAACTGGGCGACTGAACTGAACTGAACTGAAGCAAAGGTACCACGTGTCTTGTATCATCTGTCAGCCTAGCATCTCATTAGTGTTTCTTCCGTAAATAACAATGTGATAACCTACCTTCTGGAAGGAGAGCTGCAGTTGAAAAGTCCTGGGAAACAAGAGCTGCCCTATTATAATACAAAATAAAGCAGCTTCTATCTGTCGGGTTTTAGAAAATTTCATGACTTCTTAGAGGTGATAAAGACAGTGATTAAATAGTAACTAAAATGGGAAAATCTTTTTGAAATGTCTAGCCTAGTGCCTGCATATGACAGCTAATTTAACATGTGCTCCTACTTCTTAATTTCTGAGCACCAAGGCCTAGTACATTAATTCCTTGATCATGGATAAAAAACATTTGTAATAGAGGCAGGGAAGTAAAGTGGTTAGTCCTACAGTCTGGTGTCAGACTACTCAAGTATGAATTCTAGCTCTACCACTTATTAGCTATCTAACAGTCTGGAAAAAGGAGGATCAATAACACTACCCACCTCATAGGGTTATTGTAAAGATAAAATGAGAAAGCTTGGGTTGAGTCCTTAGAAAGGGGACTAGCAATCAGTAAGTGCTGGCTAATAATAATGGTATTGTGAACCTGCTGTGTTCCAAGCACTGTGCTAGGCGCATTACATAGACTGTAATGCAAATCCTCATGCAAATCCTTGCAAAGTAGGTACATTTTTCCTTTCATAGATAAGGGAATAGATGCAGAGAGGATGAGTAATCATTCTAGGCTTAAGGTGAGTGGCAGGACTCATGCCACCTCGGTTGAATCTCAAAATCGTATTTCTTTATCGTGAAATTGCTTGATAAAGAAAAACTGCAAATATGTTGTAACACCTTTAAAACAGTTTAAAAGCAATAAGCATTCTTTCAGCAGCCTTTCTCAAGAGCTCAATTTTGTGCTCAGAAACATTTCTTTTGTCCCCCAAATCAAGCCAAGAATCAAATCTTTTTTTAATAAAAGCTACTGTAGGCTTGTTTCTAATATTGTTACTAGCTAGCTGTTGCTGGATCACCATTTCATCATTTCCAAACTAAATTCTGAGTACTAAAACACAGAGCCTTTCCCACTCTAAAATTCTTTTCCTTCTTTTCCTTGCATCTCAGCAAGCTGTTGCTGCCATCCAGAGGAGAAAATATTGTTGCAGGCCCCAAGAAGGCATCCTAGCAGTGTTAGACTGCAGTGACAAAAAGAGTTACCTTTTATTCCCTACTATCGGAGAAGGCAATGGCACCCCACTCCAGTACTCTTGCCTGGAAAATTCCATGGACAGAGGAGCCTGGTGGGCTGCAGTCCATGGGGTCGCGAACAGTCGGGCACGACTGAGCGACTTCACTTTCGCTTTTCATTTTCATGCATTGGAGAAGGAAATGGCAGCCCACTCCAGTGTTCTTGCCTGGAGAATCCCAGGGATGGGGGCGCCTGGTTGGCTGCCGTCTATGGGGTCACACAGAGTCGGACACGACTGAAGCAGTATTCCCTACTATGTGCCATGTACTTCCCTGGGTATATTCTGTATGTGTTTGTATTCTGCAACGTAGGTATTACCCATGAGAAATCAGAATTAAATTTGTTTCTGTTTTTTGGACCATCGAGAAGTATGTGGTCCAACCAGGGATCGAACCCACGCCCCCTGCAATGGAAGCATGGAGTCCTAACCACTGGACCACCAGGACATTCCCAGAATTTAAACTTTTCAACATTTGTCCTGGGTCACCCAACTACCAACAAGTAACTGAATTCTGTTGAATCTGATGTGTTTTCAGCAACGACAAGAATCAAAGAAGTATCTTGCATAAGGAGGCAATATGTTTGCAAATTCATCCTTTCATCCAGAATGCAGAATAGGCTGTGTTCCACCCCTTCTGGAAGGACCCCAGAACTAAGGCCTTGCATGTGGCTCCATGTGTACCTCTTAAGCTACTTACAGCTGCCACTGCTCTAGCATACAAATTATTTGTCAAGTTGTGATAAAATGCAGAGTCCCATATCCAGAGATTCTGAGTCAAGCTCTGGAGTAAGGCCCAGGAATCTCCATTTTAAACAAGTACTCCAGGTGAGTCTGCTTCAGATGAGAAACTGCTCGATCATACTGGGCTGCAGTCTCTATCAGAGGTTGAAAGAGTGGGTCATCTCCTTTCCTGAAGGCTATCTGGGATGTGCACCATTTAATTCTTCAAAGAATGGGCTGTCGACATAGAGCTGGCATTCTACACCTGGGGTTTGTCCTCCAGTCCTATGATGGGCTTGAGGCTCCCTGGATGGGAAACTGCCCTCAGTGAGATGGGCCCTGAACTCATGCCTTAAGATTTCATGTGTAAAAGGTATTCCATATTGTCCTAAGTCTCTGGGAGATAGTGAAGAACAGAGGAGCCTGGCGTGCTGTAGTCCATGGGGTTGCAAAGAGTTGGCTGAACAACAAAACTGTCAATATGGCACCCATGTCAATCACAATGGCCGGCTTCCCTGTCCAGCTCATGTGGCCTCACCCACAGCCCCCTACTTGGCGTTAGGCTGTATTGTTTATGCAGGAGAACTCACTGGACTGGGGTGGGTCTTGCCTCACAGGCTAGAGATGGTCTGGCACAAAAGATTATCAGCAAAGGCAATGGTAATAGGCAAAACAAGCAGACAGGCTTCACTCAGAATGTAGGTGGCAGACCTGAGACCACTTACCACCATGTAGTAAGAGATTAGAATTTATAAGAATAAATCTGTGCCCTCAGTAAGGCTCCCCACTCCCCACGGCAGTGTCTGAGTGGGTACCTCTTGAGATCTGCTGCAAAAATCACCATTAATGCTTGCCCATAAGCCCCCAAAGGACAGTGATTCTCTTTCTCACTGAATTCCGTAACATGAACTTAGCGTCTAGAGAGGGGAGTAAGTTCTCAATACATGTTCACTGAAAAAACAACCAAAAAGTTCTTTCACAGTCACTGATTCTCAAACTATGTTGGGTATGGTATTAACAGATATTAAGTGAAAGTCAGTCACGTCTGATTCTTTGTGACCCTATGAACTATACAGTCCATGGAATTCTCCAGGCCAGAATACTGGAGTGGGTAGCCTTTCCCTTCTGCAGAGGATCTTCCCAACCCAGGGATCAAACCCAGATCTCCCGCATTGCAGGCAGATAGATTCTTTACCAGCTGAGCCACAAGGGAAGCCCGAGTGAAGCCAAAACTCTCTGTAAAACTCAACTGATAACCCAAGTTCTTACTTCTACAGCAAAAATCTTTCAAACCATTTCACCTAGTCCAATTAATTGCTACCGTAGTTTAGATCATGTTTGTAACTTCCCAACATGTCTTCCTGCCCCTCCAATCTACCTTCTACCCCACCACCAGTTAACTTACCAAAATGCAAACCTGTAGTTGTGTCACTTCCCTGACTGTCTACTGCATACAAGACAAAGGTCCAGATTCTCATGGTCTTCAAGTCCTCCATGACCTGGTCTCATCTCCATCATTCTACTCCACTTGTATCAGTTCTTCCAGTTCCTTTAAAACGCTTTCTTCCTGCCATTTGTTTAACATGCCATTTATTTCTCTTCCATGATCCAACATTAGCTCTCTGCCAGCCAGCTATATACACACACATGTAAGTATATAACTAGCTCATACACTGAAGAGTGTGCATAGCAAATGTATAAAGGATGATAATAAAAGGCAATCATGTTCCCACCACTCAGCTTAAGAACGTTACCAAACCCCCCTGTAAGATAGTGTTCTTTTTATGCCTCTGTTCCTCTGCACATACTAGAATGTTCTTCCAGGCCTTTGTCTGCATAATGAACTCATCATTCGGAAGCTCAGATTCAGCATTGCCGCCATTGACTCCCTTGAGGGGAGGCTTAGTGCTTCCACAGTATCTCCATTGTGGCATTTAAACAGTATTCTATTTGCTTATGCTTGTGTCCCCAATAGATTAAACATATATTTAATCTCTAAGTCTCCAGTCATCAGCATAAAATCTAGCTTACACTGCAAGTATTCAATAAAGAGGATGTTTAAGGACTGCTCTGGCAGTCTAGTGGTTAAGACTTTACCTTCCAATGCAGGGAGCGTGGGTTCAATCCCTGATTGGAGGGCTAAGATCCCACATGCCTCGTGGCCAAAAAAAACAAAACATAAGACAGGAGCAATACTGTAACAAATTCAAGACTTTAAAAATGGTTCACATTTTTAAAAAATTCTTTAAAAACTACGATACTTACACCACCTGGTTTGCTTTGGAGAGTCCTGTTGATACCTGTCATCCAGGGGTAACTAAGTGCTTCCTTTTAGTCATAAACATGTCCTAATAGAGATAACCAATTATCTGATCATGCTATCAATATGTGTTGCTGAATTAATGACTGAAGACAATTTTTAACTGTTAGGATCTAGGCAGGAAAAGCTGATAATATAAAGGCTTAAAAAAATTCAACAGCTGGCCACCACACCTCCCCTCCTCCAGAGAAGTGACTCTCCTGGACACAGAAAAGATGAGTCTGCACAGGCCAGCTGATCAACAACTTTTACTGCACAGACATGTTGAAGAATGTTACTATATTCCTACTTTAAGGAAATCTAGGTGTAAAATGTGAATTTGCAGAGATTATAACATATTATGAATGTTTATGCCTTGGTAGGAACTAGATGGTAGATAAATGTAAAGATCTGACTTTACTCCCTGTTAAAAATCCAAAATGTAGATTGAATACTGCTGAAATGCTAACACAGTCAGAGGGGACATATGATTTTAAAAATTTAATTAGATGCACTTTTTTAAAAGAAATTCTCTTCAGTATATATACATACCAGTTAGTCGTACTCACTGTCAGGTAAAGATACAGTCTGATGAGTCTGATATTATAAATAAAAATTTAATTTAAAACTTCTCTTTTTATTCAAACAGAAAAAGCTATTTTTAACTGTTAGACGGAAAATGCAAAGTGAGGTAATTCATCTTTTTTACAATAGTCTTCCCTTTCAACAGTGTCAAATTCTTTGAAAGTCAAGATAATTCCTTGTAAATAAGGCTTCCAACAAATTACAAGTATATAGTAGGTTCTTGTCCATCTTCTTCCAAAGTACTTGGTACACTATTGCATAGCAACAATTTTTTTCTTCTGCTTCTTCTTCTTTGGTGGAAGTCTGAGAGTCTGAAATCTGCATTGGCTTGGTTGAGCTTGGGAATTTTTCTGGTACCAGGGGTGCAAATATCCATTGTAGAAGTCAGTAGCTGTTAGTGTTTTCTTGAGCATCACTGATCGAACACCAATCCAGTCATCCTAAAGGGCAAAAGACAAACAGTGAAAATGCAGTGCTGGCAAAACTGGTGGCAAATTTTTACTTATAAAACTTCTATCACACACACACAAAAAACAAAACAGATCTTTACTACATCCAGGCTGCAAATGGCACTAAGTAAGATAAATGATGAGCTTTCCTGGTGGCTCAGTGGTAAAGAATCCACCTGCCAGGGCAGGATATGCTGTCCCATCCCTGGGTTGGGAAGATCCCCTGGAGAAGGAAATGGCAACCCACTCCAGTATTCTTGCCTGGGAAATCCCATGGACAGAGAAGCCTGGCAGGCTCTAGTCCATGGGGTCGCAAAAGAGTTCAACACGACTTAGCAACTAAACAACAACAAAGTTACTGAATCATTTTTCATTGTCTGAGCAATAGTAACACCTTGGTAAAACTTCATCACAATCTGATGGACAGGCAGTTAGTTGAGTGATGACCCAACTAAAAATGACAAATGATATAAACTATAAACTCAACAAAAGAAGTGTAATAACGTGAAACTAAAGGAAAGCGTACCTTGCAACAAACCAGCAGTATTTGTGACTGTTTGTGGTATATTACTGATCCTGGAATAACAGCTTGTCCTGTTAATTTTGAATCTAAAGAAAGGGGAGGAGAAAAAGAGGGATATGAGAGAGAGAATAAATAATTACACAACTTCATAGTGCTTCTTAAAAATCAAAGGAAACATTCTGCAAGATAGTACTAATACTGGAGAGCATACATCTGCTGATGCCCTGACTTTGTAATCCAAAACTTACAAGAGAGTCATGGTGCTCTGTGTGCATCTTGAACCCAACGGGAACCTTTCCATACACATAAGCAGCTATTAGTCCTTTACTCAATGTCCCAGAGATCAACCTAAAATGTTGAACCTGGAAGTTTTGACCATTTGGGTGAAGTAACTAGCTTGCGGTGGAGAGATATACAAGAAAACTTAGGATCTAAGCTGGGCCCTCTATCCATGACCAAACAAATCCCAGTTCCTAAATCCCTGGGTAACTCTGACACCCTGTGAACTACACCAGCTCCCTCTGTGGCTCACATTCCTTCAGTCTACCAGGACAGTAGGACACGAACGGGCCTCTGAATGGACCAGATCATGAAATGCTCCACCCTGGTCTAAGATTCTCACTGAGCTGCTCAGAGATTTTCATTATGATATTCACCAGAATGAAATTAACCTAATCATTCTGTATTCCCTGAAAACCTTAAGAGAAGAAATCACAGAGCTTAATATGGGATAATAACACTGGTATCTACTTCCAAGTTTCTTACAATGGTTAAAAGAGGAAATACATATGAATGGACACTGCAAAGAATAACATTATAAATGAATGTAAAGTATTACAATTACTGAGCTGAAACAAACTGAAAGAATCCTAATTTTTAGTAAATGTGACTCATGGTAAAACAAGACCCATTTTCAAATGGACTGTACTGAAAACATTTTCCATGATAGCTATTCAAAAGTAAGTACCACTGAGGATTGAACTATCAACTTCTACCAAATCCAGAAGTTTAATGGTATTATCCATCCAGAGTGTCTGCAACGGAATCTGCAAATAAAATGAAAGAAGGATAAAAACATACACTCAATCCCCAACACTTTTCAATTATTATTTTGTGCTAATCTGGCCTTTCTCTCCCAATTGCAGTGGAACTGGGAACTTAGTCTCTAAACCTTATGAAACAAAACATAACATGACTCTCTGCATCAGCCCTAGGGATTTATAAGATCTTAAAATTAAATACCATTTTTAATCAATGTATATCTTTATTAATATTTCTAGTTAAAATTCATGCTCATTACAAAAATGCAAGCATTATAACAATTAATGTTAAAAAATTAGAAAATGAATAATTTTCTTAAGTCTCACTGATCGAACACCAATCCAGTCATCCTACAAGGCGAAAGACAAACAGTGAAAATGCAGCGCTGGCAAAACTAGTGGTAAATTTTTGTTTATGGAACTTTTATCACAGAAAAAAAAAAAAACTTCACTAAATCCAGGCTGCAAATGGCACTAAGTAACATAAATGATGAGCAGTTCAGTCTCATCCATTTTTTTCAAGGACTGACTGCAGTTCAGTCCTCTAGTTCACAGACAAGGAAAGTGAGGCCCAGAGGTTACCTCCCATCCCCAGAGGTAACCAGTGAGTAGCCTGATGTGTATGTCCTTGTATTTTTTCTACAAATATAATTATCACAAAAATCTAAAACATACTGTTTGACAAGGATTTTTTTTTTCTACTGAACCGCAAACTGGAGAAATTTTCATCAGTACACACTTATGTATTTCACTCTTTTATCTTCTGGACAATATTCCATTTTATAAAATGTACCATAATTTATGCAACCAATGCCTTTATGATAGACATTTCATAACATATTACAAAATTACAAAAAAAACTTTAAATGTGATAATAAATAGCCTGGCATATATATCTTCGAGGACTTTTATATTTCTGGAGAATAGTCTGTTGTTGTTGTGGAATGTATTTATTAATTCATTTGGCTGCACTGGGTCTTTAGTTGTAGCATGTGAGCTCTTAGCTGCGGCATGTGGCAGCTAGTTCCCTGACCAGGGTTTGAGCCCAGGGCTCCTGCATTGGGAGCACAGAGTCTTAGCCACTGGCCCACCAGGGAAGTCCCAATAGCTGTTTTTTTACGTGGACCACTTGGGTTAAAGAGCATCAACATTTTACTGTTAAACAATCTTGATAAGAGAAAAAAAAATGACAGTCTACTGCTGTTTATTATTAATGAGGCTAAGGAGTAGTGCATATTTACTTACACTTGCACGTTTTATTTCTTAGGCCTGTTTATGCCCTTTGCTCATTTAAAAAGAAACAACTGAGTTGTTCATCTCATTAATTCATGAAAGGCTTTTATATTTTTAGGAAACTAGCTCTTTAGTTCTCAGATGTATTATGAATATTTTTCTAGCTTGTTAACTTTTAATATTGGGTAATAATTTTTTCCATGCATATGTGTTTTATTTTATTAAGTAGTATTTATTAGCCTTATCAAATATTACAAAATTATCCAACTACGCTTTTTCCCAGTTCTTTTCAGTTTCATTTTGATCCATTTAGATTTTATTCTGATTTTAAAAGATGAGACCTGAAGGCTCCCTTTCTTTTGGCTAACCAGCCATCCCAACACTATATATTGGATAATCCATCTTGCCTTTCCCCACAGTGAGATGCTACTTATTAGACTTTGATTTAAATAGGCTAACAGAAATTAACATACACCAGGAAAATAAGTTCTTTTGAATTTCTGAAGTAAATAAACTAATTTTCAGACTGCAGTTCAGTCCTCTATTTCTTAGAGGAGGCAAGTGAGGCCCAGAGCAATGCACCCATTTCCCCACGTTTAGACACAGTTGGTTAAAGGCAGAGCCAAGGACCAGGGTCTACATCTTCTCATTCTCAGGTCAAGGCTCTTTTCACGGCCACCTCAACGGGACATTTAACTTTCAGAATAAGGCTGTTTCAAAGATGTGAATGGTTAAATCAGAGAATTAAACACATTTGAAGACAAATATTCACAACTTTATCTATGTAATATTTTGGTGTAATATCCTCTTCTATAATTTGCTGATTCTTCTTTCCCCAGCTTCCAGTAAGTCATGAAATGATTTTCATGTGTGTAACCTTTTCTCTTTGAAAGAACTCTATAAAGACTTTTGAAACACGTTTACTGACTGAAAATCGTTTATATTTACACAGGGCTACAAATTGTAATATTTTGGTGTAATATCCTCTTCTATAATTTGCTGATTCTTCTTTCCCCAGCTTCCAGTAAGTCATGAAATGATTTTCATGTGTGTAACCTTTTCTCTTTGAAAGAACTCTATAAAGACTTTTGAAACACGTTTACTGACTGAAAATCGTTTATATTTACACAGGGCTACAAATACGATATAGGTACAGAATTAGAATACACAGTACTTGTTCTTAGGGAGGTAAAGCTCATCTTCACCTTATCATCAAAGCACCGCAGAAAGGAGAGGGACAATAAGAATACAGTCATTTCTGTGTCCACTATCATTACTGTCAAAATCATACATTGCCATGGATTTAAATTGACAGTTTATCTCCTTTGATCTTGACAGTTGTGGACCTGGTCATTAACCTCATTTTACAGGTAAAATGCAGAAGCTCAGAGAAGTTAAGAATCTTGCTCTTCATTAATACACAGCAGCTCTAGGAATCAAATTTCACTTTCTGGTTGCAAGATAAGCGTTCCTTCTGTTATAGCACAAGCATTTCTCAGTGGAGAGGAAAGGTGAATTGCAGAAGATAAGGATTATTATGTAGTGTTTAACTGTTTTAACTTTTGGGGGAGCTGTCAAACTGTTCTCTTAAGCAGCTGCCCCATTTCACATTTCCACCAACAATGAATGAGGGTTCCAAATTTCTCCACATCCTCATCAACCCTGATTATGTTTGTTTTTTTTTTAAATTACAGCAATTCTATTAAGTGTGAAGTGGTATCTCAGTGTAGTTTTGATTTGCACTTCCCTAATGAGTAATGACATTGACTATCTCTTCATATGCTTAGTGGCCAATTATATATTTTCTTAGGATAAATGTCTATATAGATCCTTTGCTGATTTTCTAATCATGTTATTAGATCTTTGCTTATAATCTTTACCTTTTTGCTAGGAGAGTTCTTTGTTCTTTATATATACTGGTTACTAGACTCTCATCAGATATATGATTTGCATGTATTTTCTTTTATCATGTAGGTTGTCTTTTCATTTTGTTAGTGTTCTTTTAAATTTTGAAATCCAATTTCTCTGTTTTTAGTTTGTTGCTTATTCTTCAAGCATTATATCTAAGAACCATTGCATACTTCAAGGTTATGAAGATATATATCCTCTTCCAAGAGTTTTCATAGTTTTAGCTCTTATTTAGGTTTCTGACCCATACTGAGCTCATTTTTATATGTGGTGTGAGGCAGGGATCCAAATCCATTTCTTTTTATTCTGAATATCCAGTTGTTCAAGCACCATGTGGTAAAAAGACTATTCTTTCCCCATCAAATTGTCTTAGAATCCTTATCACAAATCACATGACCATAAATGTATGGGTTTATTTCTGGACTCTCAATTCTATCCCATTGAGCTTTATGTTTATCTTTTCCAGTATCACATTGCCTTGATTTTTGTAGCTTTGTAGGAAGTTGTAAAATCAGGAACTATTAGTCCTCCAATTTTGTTCTTTTTCAAGATGGTCTGTCTATTTTGGACCTCTTGGGATTCCATATGAGTTTTAGGATAAATGTCCAATTTTGCAAAGAAGTCAAGTAGGATTTCTATAGGAAATGTGTTGAGTTTGTAGATCAATTTGGACAACAGTGCCATCTTAACAATATTAAATCTTATTTGCAAACACAAAGGTCTTTCCATTTACTTAGGAATGCTTTGCTGTTTATTAGCTCTATTTGTTTTGGAGGGGAGCTGCTGCTGCTGCTGCTGCTGCTAAGTCACTTCGGTCATGTTCAACTCTGTGCAACCCCAGAGACAGCAGCCCACCAGGCTCCCCCATCCCTAGGATTCTCCAGGCAAGAACACTGGAGTGGGTTGCCATTTCCTTCTCCAGTGCATGAAAGTGAAAAGTGAAAGTGAAGTCACACTCAGGTGTCCGACTCCCAGCAACCCCATGGACTGCAGCCTACCAGGCTCCTCCATCCATGGGATTTTCCAGGCAAGAGTACTGGAGTGGGGTGCCATTGCCTTCTCCGTTGGAAGGGGGAGTCTTTATAATGTTCTATATAGTATTATAGACACAGTTTTACATTGTTCTTTTTTTTCTTGTCTGATTATTCTGGCTATAACCTCCAGTACAACATTGAATACAAGTGGTGAGCTGTTGTAAGGCAGAATCCAACACAACACTGTAAAGCAATTATCCTCCAATTAAAAATAAAAATTAAAAAATAAAAGCAGTGAGAGTGGAGATCTTTGTCTTGTTCCTGATCTTAGAGGGAACAATTTCAATCTTCTGCCATTAAATATGATGTTAGCTTTGGGTTTTTTTTTTTTTTTGGTAGATAGTCTTTACCAGTTTGAGGAAGTTCCTGTCTATTCTTAGTCTGTTGAATATTTTTATCATGAAAAGATATTGGATTTTTCAAATGCCTTTTCTATATCTACTCAGTTATGTGGTTTTTGTCCTTTATTCTATTAATATGGTGTATTACATTGATTTTTCTATGTTGAACCAGCCTTGTATTCCTGGGCTACATCGCACGTAACCATGGTGTATAATCCTTTTCTACATGTTGTTTGACTCAGTTTGTTAATTCTATTAAGGATTTTTGCCTCTATGTTAATAAGGGCTATTGATCTGTAGTTTTCTTTTTTTGTAAATCTGTATCTGATTTAGCTTACTTGAGTTTTGTATTAGCTGCTCCCTCTGCCTGGAATGCTCTTTTCCTGATCTGGGCATGACTTTCTCCTTACTGTCTTTCAAACCTCAGCTTAAATGTCAGTTCAGAGTGGCTTTCCCCAAACAGATATCCAATCTAAAATAGCCACCAGTGAATCTATCACATTATCTTCCATCAATTTTCACTGAAGAGCTTATCACACTATCTGATATTATCCTTATTTATTTGCTTATTTGTTTTTGCTTCCCACATCACCTCTAACCCCTAGAACGATGCCTGGCACATAACGGAATTTCAATAAATTATTTTTTTAATGAATGAATAATAGTAGGTATCAGATACTGTACTAGATGCTTTATATACAATACGTCATTCTAATTTTCAAATGAACTAACTGAAGCTCAGAAGTTAAATAACTTTCTCAAGTCTACAAAGCTAGGAAGTAGCAGAGAGAAGCTGGAATCCAGCTCTGTCTGGTTCTAAAGTCAATATTCCTTTCCCTATGCCATTCTGTTACAGCGGGAAAAGTACAGGGTTTGAAGTCAGGCAGATCTGGTTCAAAACCTGACTCTCACTAACAATGTGACTGTCAACAACATTCAAATAGCCATTCATTGAGCATCTACTTTAAGCCTCAATTTGTCAACTTAAAATGGGGTAATAATACCCATAACATAAGGTTGTAATCCTCACTGAAGAACTGGGCATGTTACAGATAATCAAAGACAGTTCTCCATTTTAACCAACGAAGGTAGTTCCTTAAAAACCCCAAACTTGGGACTTCCCTGGTGGTCCAGTGGTTGAGAATCTGCTTGCCAATGCGGGGGACACAGGTTCAATCCCTGGTCCAGGAAGATCCCACACGCTGCAGGGCAACTAGGCCCATGCGCCGTAACTATGGAGCCCACTCTCCAGAGCTTAGGACCTGGAACTACTGAGCCTGAGTGTAGCAACTCCTGAAGCCCACGGGCCCTAGAGCCTGTGCCATGCTCCCTGTTCACCTCAAGTAAGAAAGCCCATGCACAGCAACAAAGACTCACTGAAGCCAAAAATAAACTAACAAATAGAAAAGTTAAAGAAGATTCTATATAACAAATATTTTAAAAATGAATGTCAGATATACAAAAGAATTAAAGTAGGGACTCAAACAGATATTTGTACATCCACATTCATACCTGCATTATTCACATTAGCTAAAAGGTGGAAACAACTCAAATGGCCATCAAGAGATGAATGGATAAACAAAATGTGCTACATATATATACAATGGAATATTATTCAGCCCTAAAAAAGAATGACATTTTGATACATGGTACAACATGAATGAAACTTGAGAACATTATGCTAAGTGAGATAAGCCAGGCACAAAAGGACAAGTATTGTATGATTCCACTTATATGAGGTGCCTATGATAGGCATATTCACAAACAGAAAGTAGAATAGTGATTACCAGGGAGGGTGGGATGGGTAGAATGGGGAGTTGTTATTTAATGGTTATAGAGTTTCAGTTTGAGATGAAGAAAAAGTTCATTTAGAAATTAATTTCAGGGACCTCCCTGGGAGTCCAGTGATTAAGAATCTGCCTGCCAATGCAGGGGACACAGGTTCCATCCCCAGTCCCGGAAGATCCCACATGCTGAGGAGCAGCTGTGCCTGCAAGCCACAACTACCAAGCTCACATGCCTCAACTACTGAAGTCCGTGCCTGGAGCCTGAGCTCTACAACGAGAGAAGCCACCGCGACGAGAAGCCCATGCAGTCAAAACTAGAATTAACTGAATGAAAAAATGAATTTCAGGATCCTCAGGTTTTGTTTATGAGATTCCTAAATAAAAACACTTCAAAAGTAAATTACAACACACACACATATAATTAGGTAAAACTGCAATGTGACTTCCAACTTACTATATTTCCAACAGCACGATACAGTCTGAATATCTGCTCTGAAGTTTGTTCCTCCCATTTTATACAGCTGGTAGCAGCAGAAATCTTAGGGGCTGTGAGAGAAAACCAATGGCAAGAATGAACATCAGGTCAATGACCATAAATTGGTAATTATTGATACAGAATGACAGAGAGAATGATCTGAATAATAGAAAATTCATCATATTATTTTCTCAACTTCTGTATGTTTTAAATTTTCCATATATATACACATATATACATAATAAATAAAAGTACTAGAAGAAAACATTCCCTGGGTTGGGAAGATTCCCTGGAGGAAGGCATGGCAACCCATGCCAGTATTTTTATCTGGAGAATCCCCATGGACAGATGAACCTAGCGGGCTACAGTCCATGGGGTGGCAAAGAGTCGGACACAACTGAGTGACTAAGCACAGAAGAAAGCACGGGTAAATTTCTTTATAACCTAGGAACAGAAAAAGTTCTTTTATGATTCAAAGTCCAGAAGCAATTAAAGAATGATAAATGTGACTACATAAAAAACTTTTGTAGGACAAAAAGAAATGCCACAAATAAAGCCAGGAGACAAACAACAAGCAAGGTATTTGCAATTTATATCACAGTATTTTATATCTATTTATATTTATTGCCTGAGATATATATCTATATAATAAATATAAGTATTATATATATATGTGTCTTGCTGCTGCTGCTGTCGCTTCAGTCATGTCCAACTCTGTGCAACCCCATAGATGAGAGCCCACCAGGCTCCCCCATCCCTGGGATTCTCCAGGCAATAACACTGGAGTGGGTTGTCATTTCCTTCTCCAATGCATGAAAGTGAAAAGTGAAAGTGAAGTCGCTCAGTTGTGTCTGACTCTTTGCGGATCCCATGGACTGCAGCCCACCAGGCTCCTCTGTCCATGGGATTTTCCAGGCAAGAGTACTGGAGTGGGTTGCCATTGCCTTCTCCAATATATGTGTTACTTATATTTAAATTATATTTAGGAGCACTTTGTATCTATTATATAGATTTATTTCTATCTATTACACAAAGTACTGCTAAAAACTGAGACAAAAGAAACCAAAAATTGGATAGAAAAATGGAAAAAGATATAACAGACTCTTCTCAGATAAAAGAAAATGCAAATAGTCCCTAAACATGAAAAGTTCCTTAACCTTACTCAAGGAGTAATGTGAATTAAAACTACTCCAAGACACAATTTCTTATGTCTTAGATTAGGAGGTAACATATGCATAAAGTTATTCATAGTAGCAGTTATTGGAAATAGCAAAAAATTAGAAATAATCCAAATGTCCACCAATAAGGGGGTCTACTGATTAAACTATGATTTTTCCAAACAAATGAGAACTATACTGTCATAAAAAAGAACACGAAAACTTATCGATAGATGATCACCAGCGTACACTGTAAAGTGAAAAAAAGAAAGATGCAGAAGAGTGCATATTTTAAGCCATCCTTTGTGGAATAAAAAAGAAAAAAATCAGTTTTAAAGTATGTATTTTTGCTTATTTTTATAAAGGAAACACCTAAAAGGCTAAATCAGAAACTAACAATTCTAGAGGGAGAGAAACAGGATCCAAGGAGACAGGAATGGGATGGAAGTAAGACTTCTCTGTGTAACCTTTCCAAATGCTTTTAACTCTGAATCATGTAAATGTTTCAAATATTCAAAACTAAGATTTAGTTGTAAAGAGGAAAAAGGCAACCCTGAAAATTAAAACCAAACTGAAACAAAGAAACTTAACTATATAATCTAATATCAAACAAGATAACAAAGCCACATGGAAAAAATAATTATCTCCAGTAAGCTTTGAACCCAGTACTCTAACTATATACTTTAGAAGGATATATTTTAAGAACCAAAAAAAATGTAGATCTTAACTCTTACTTAGTACTTAAATTCTTTACAGTAATATTGGCATTGCAATTTTGAAATTATTTTATGCATAGCAAATAAAAAATGGTACAGAATTGATTTTAAAAAGGTTTTTTTGTGTAAGAGAAAATACAAGAAAAATCCTGTACTTTAAAATTTGAATTAGAAACAGTATCAACTCAAATATTTTTAAAAAAATATAACACCCAGCCTTTTCTGATACCTCATTTTGGAACACATCATGGTATCAGATGGTTTCTAAATACTACTCCCCAGCTAAAATGAACAAGGGAGAGATGGCTGATTCCAACATGGGGCACAGAATTTATAAGGTGAGCCTGGGACATCCTGTGAAAAAACAAGGAAGCACTCAAAAACTATTTTGGGGAAGGGGGGATATCAAAAGGATGCAGGAGCCAACTTTAAGGGGCCACCACTAGCCAAATTTGGGACAACTTGAGCAGTACAAAGCATTAGGAATGTGATTAACTATAAAACACAATAAATAAAAATCCACAAGTCAAATGATACAAAAATTCACTTGCCATCATAACTTAAGGTGATTATGCTACCAATTCCCTATTTTAAAAATTGATAATTACAGAAAGAATTAAATTATCCTGCCTTTCTAGGATGAATTAAAATTCATCCCCAATCAATGAGAAAAAGCTCTTCTTTACAGAATAATGCCAACCATTAAATATAAAAGGAACTGGAAAATAACCATTTTGATTTTCATTGAAATAATTCATCGAAGGAAGGGGCATCAATCCCTGCTAAAACTGTGAAAGGTTGCTGCTGTTAGTTGCTCATTCACATTCAACTTGCAACCCCATGTACTGTAGCCTGCCAAGCTCTTCTGTCCATGGAATTTTCCAGGCAAGAAGACGGGAGTGGTTTACCATTTTCTCCGCCAGGGGATCTTCCTGACCCAGGGATCGAACCCATGTCTCTGCATCTCCTGCACTGTAAGCAGATTCTTTACTGCTGAGCCTCTAGGAAACCAGGTATCTGCACGGTTATCAAAGTACTACCCCACAGATTACCTGTCATTTGCAAAGGGAGAAACATGGCTTTACAGTAGAAAGATCACCACCTCAACCAAGTGATCAAACTTAGCTTCTTCACTAGCTTTGATGCAGCCTAGAATTATGGCTTACTGGCGTGCCACCTAAAACCGCAGCAACAGAGGCGGAGACTTCCCCACGTGCACGCCTGTGCTCAGTCATGCTCAGCTCCAGAGACGCCCCCCAGAGTGTCCTTCAGGCAGCTTTAAATTCTGGGTCATGAAAATGCCTCACATACTCAAGAAATAAAATTAAATCATAAGTTAAAACAAAAAGCAACACAAGGTTAAAAACAACCTGAAACCAATTAAAATAAATTTATATTTTTAAAAAAAACCCGAAACAAATATTACTGGGACACAGTATCATCTATGAAGTTCTCTTTCCACAACTTTAAGCCTGCATCTAATCAAGTCTTGAGAACTTCTGATTTCCAGGACCTTTAAGGGCTAGAAAAACTAAACACTGAACTAAATACTGAAAGGAAACAGACAATTGGCCTGCTCTCTTCAAAAAGTTAATGACATAGAAAAAAGCAGTGGAGGAATTACTCTAATGAAGCTAAAGAGACATACAACTCACCGTAACTGGATCCTAGTCTGAAAAAATATACAGCCATAAAATATGTTTTCACACAGGAAAGTTTAAATATGGACTGGCTATATTCACTTTTCCTAGGAGATGCATGTTAACATATTGAGGGATGAAAAGTTATAACGCATACTTCCAAATGGTATGTGCTAAGTCGCTTCAGTCATGTCCAACTCTTTGTGACCCTATGGACCACAGCCCACCAGGCTCCTCTGTCCATGGGGCTCTTCAGGCAAGAATACTGGAGTGGGTTGCCATGCCCTCCTCCAGGGGATCTTCCCAACCCAGGGACTGAACCCGTGGTTTTTGACTTCTCCTACTTTGGCAGGCAAATGCTTTACCACCAGTGCCAACTGGGAAGACCACAAATGGCACAGCAGAAATTAAAATATATATACTACATAAACACATACACGTATATATAAAGAAAATGGGACGAGAGACAGAGATGTTCCAAGGTGAGCAAACATGAGTAATTGTTGACTCTGGGTTAAACAGGTATTCACCGTCTTTCAGTTTACCTTTGTGTTTGGTGCTTTTCATAAAAAAAATAGAAAAAATTGTTTTAATCTTTCATAAGGCAACCAGTAACGCTGAAGAAGCTGAGGTTGAATGGTTCTATGAAGACCTACAAGACCTTTTAGAACTAACACCCAAAAACGATGTCCTTTTCATAACAGGGGACTGGAATGCAAAAGTAGGAAGTCAAGAAACATCTGGGGTTAACAGGGAAATTTGGCTTTGGAATACGGAATGAAGCAGGGAAGAGGGTAATAGAGTTTTGCCATGAGAACACACTGGTCATAGCAAACACCCTCTTCCAACAACACAAGAGAAGACTACACGTGGACATCACCAGATGGTCAACACCGAAATCAGATTGATTATATTCTTTGCAGCAAAAGATGGAGAAGCTCTATACAGTCAGCAAAAACAAGACTGGGAGCAGACTGTGGCTCAGATCATGAACTCCTTATTGCCAAATTCAGACTGAAATTGAAGAAAGTAGGGAAAACCACTAGACCATTCGGGTATGACCTAAATCAAATCCCGTATGATGATACAGTGGAAGTGAGAAATAGAGTTAAGGGACTAGATCTGATAGACAGAGTGCCTGATGAACTATGGACGGAGGTTCCTGACACTGTACAGGAGACAGGGATCAAGACCATCCCCATGGAAAAGAAATGCAAAAAAGCAAAATGGCTGTCTGGGGAGGCCTTACAAATAGCTGTGAAAAGAAGAGAAGCGAAAAGCAAAGGAGAAAAGGAAAGATATAAGCATCTCAATGTAGAGCTCCAAAGAATAGCCAGGAGAGATAAGAAAGCCTTCCTCAGCGATCAATGCAAAGAAATAGAGGAAAACAACAGAATGGCAAAGACTAGAGATCTCTTCAAGAAAATTAGAGATACCAAGGGGACATTTCATGCAAAGATGGGCTTGATAAAGGACAGAAATGGTATGGACCTAACAGAAGCAGAAGATATTAAGAAGAGGTGGCAAGAATACAAAGAAGAACTGTACAAAAAAGATCTTCACGACCCAGATAATCACGATGGTGTGATCTAGAGCCAGACNTGTCTCTTATACACATCTAGATGTGTATAAGAGACAGGAACTGTACAAAAAAGATCTTCACGACCCAGATAATCACGATGGTGTGATCTAGAGCCAGACATCCTGGAATGTGAAGTCAAGTGGGCCTTAGAAAGCATCACTACAAACAAAGCTAGTGGTGATGGAATTCCAGTTGAGCTCTTTCAAATCCTGAAAGATGATGCTGTGAAAGTGCTGCACTCAAAAAGCCAGCAAATTTGGAAAACTCAGCAGTGGCCATAGGATTGCAAAAGGCCAGTTTTCATTCCAATCCCAAAGAAAGACAATGCCAAAGAATAATCAAACTACCGCACAATTGCACTCATCTCACATGCTAGTAAAGTACTGCTCAAAATTCTCCAAGCCAGGCTCCAGCAACACGTGAACCGTAAACTTCCAGATGTTCAAGCTGCTTTTAGAAAAGGCAGAGGAACCAGAGATCAAATTCCCAACATCCACTGGATCATCGAAAAAGCAAGAGAGTTCCAGAAAAACATCCATTTCTGCTTTGTTGACTATATGCCAAAGCCTTTGACTGTGTGGATCACAATAAACTGTGGAAAATTCTGAAAGAGATGGGAATACCAGCCCACTTGACCTGCCTCTTGAGAAACCTATATGCAGGTCAGGAAGCAACAGTTAGAACTGGACATGGAACAGACTGGTTCCAAATAGGAAAAGGAGTATGTCAAGGCTGTATATTGTCACCCTGCTTATTTAACTTATATGCAGAGTACATCATGAGAAACGCTGGGCTGGAAGAAGCACAAGCTGGAATCAAGATTGCCAGGAGAAATATGAATAACCTCAGATATGCAGATGACACCACCCTTACGGCAGGAAGTGAAGAGGAACTAAGGAGCCTCTTGATGAAAGTGAAAGAGGAGAGTGAAAAAGTTGGCTTAAAGCTCAATATTCAGAAAACGAAGATCATGGCATCTGGTCCCATCACTTCATGGGAAATAGATGGGGAAACAGTGGAAACAGTGTCAGACTTTATTTTGGGGGGCTTCAAAATCACTGCAGATGGTGATTGCAGCCATGAAATAAAAAGACGCTTACTCCTTGGAAGGAAAGTTATGACCAACCTAGACAGCATATTAAAAAGCAGAGACATTACTTTGCCAACAAAGGTCCGTCTAGTCAAGGCTATGGTTTTTCCAGTAGTCATGTATGGATGTGAAAGTTGGACTGTGAAGAAAGCTGAGCGCCGAAGACTTGATGCTTTTTAACTGTGGTGTTGGATAAGACTCTTGAGAGTCCCTTTGACTGCAAGGAGATCCAACCAGTTCATCCTAAAGGAGGTCAGTCCTGGGTCTTCATTGGAAGGACTAATGCTAAAGCTGAAACTCCAGTACTTTGGCCACCTCATGCAAAGAGCTGACTCATTAGAAATGACTCTGATGCTGGGAGGGATTGGGGGCAGGAGGAGAAGGGGATGACAGAGGATGAGATAGCTGGATGGCATCACTGACTCGATGGACATGAATCTGAGTGAACTCCGGGAGTTGGTGATGGACAGGGAGGCCTGGTGTGCCACGATTCATGGGGTCGCAGAGTCAGACACAACTGAGTGACTGAACTGAACTGAACTAGAGGCTACATGTGAAGAGGGAGAAAGATCCCTTACTGATCATTCTCTGGAAACAGACCTGCAAGTGGTCACTCGATCTTAGTCAAATTAAGGGAAATGTACAGTGAAGAAGTCAGAGGATTCAAATGCCAATCATGACAAACAAAACCTCAGGAAAGGTGTAAGAGTCTCGGCCATCTGCACTTACCATGTGTCACCCCCTCGGCTGGCTGCTGCCTTCCATTATTCAAACTTTCAGGCAAATTTTTCAAAACTGAAATAAGCTTTAAAAAAAAAAAAGGAGGAGAGAAATATATTCAAGATGAAAATAACAAAAACAGAAATACATTACAAGTCAGTACCATGAAACTGGGGTCAGGCAATAAATTGGCTTAAGCCGTGAAGAGCCATCTCCTTGGTGGAGTCTCAGCGGCGCTGTCGCTTCTCTGCAGTCTACAGGTCACAGACTTCCCTTCCGAGAATGCTGAGCCCTGACTGGCCGTCAGCACAGCGAGCTCAGCCAGCCACACTCCCACTCTGTATGAAGGAAAGCTGTGGAGACTTAAAGAGCGTGTACTCTGAAGTCACACAGTTCTGGATTCAAATCCCAGTTCCACTGCCTACTAGCTGTGTCTCTGTGGAAAAGCTATTTTACTTGTCTGTGACCTTCAAGGTCGTCATCTATAAACGAGTTGAAAAAGGTTTGTTGGAAAGGTAAAAAAAAAAAAAAAAGGATATAAGAGCATCTATAATAGTATACTATAACAGTATCTAATACAGTCCTTGGGCACACAAGCCAGTGCTCCATAAACCACAGATACTATCATAACAGCACTTCCGAGGTGAGTGCCTAGAATGGAAAGCACCATCTGTAAACCTGGGGAGAACGTTTTCCTCTACAGAAAGTTTAGCTCAGATGAAAATCACTAATTGGGTCATTAAGCAGTTACTCAGACAGACTGAATGACAAAGTCACGGAGTTCATCTACAGCTAGGGGGTGAGCAGAATTCCAAAGTACATGGATGCAGACGACTGGACATAGGTGCAGAAGTGGGAGGAGAGCTGTGACTTACTTAGGAAATGCTCCTGGTCCGGTTTGACAGGGATGAATGGTATGTCCCTGAGATTAAGAGTGAAATTGGAAGAACAGTCTAAAAGCCTCTCCACGGAGTGCGGTAGATCATATAAAATCACATATTTCATTCAAAAGCCTTGATTAAGTACCTCCTCTGTGTAAATTCTCAAAGACTTCCAAGTTGATTTTTAGGAAGCCAGGGAGAGAAATCATTTTTTAATAAGTTTAAAATTATATATCATAAAAGTGTTCTTTTCATCATAAACACTTTGGAAACAAGCAGGGGGATATTGGAAAAGTGTACCATGTTGGCACCCAGTCTTGCCAGCACTGCTTCCAGTTCCTTTGAGGTGCTCTTGGGTGGCACAGGAACCGTTTCCTGCTTGAGGATTGGACCTACATCGAACCTACCAAGAAAATCAAAAGCAAATAGTAACATGATCACTGACTGTTTCTTATGATCAATATGTTTGTCTACATCTACATACCCCAAGGATAGTTTTTGTTTATTTTTTAGGCCACATGTATGACTTGTGGGATCTCAGTTCCCTGACCAGGGATTGAACCTGGGCCCCTGTGGTGGACGCGCAGAACCCTAACCACTGGACTCCCAGGGAATTCCCCAATAAGGGTAGTTTAACCATGGCCATGAATATGACTGCTAGCCATCGGCAAGGGAGAAACGTCAGTTTCAAAGAAGGATGAGCAACATTAGCATGTTACTAATATCACTTGAGTTTATTAAATAGAGAGTTTAAGCCTATTAACTTTTCACCATTTTCTGCGTTTTCATCTGCTTTACTCCTAAGTACCATTTTCTGGTCATATAGGCCATATATAGAGTCAATATTTGAGCTTAACAAAAATTAAATTCTAATATAGTCATTTTACTAAACTATTAAAATCCATAAAATTTAAAAAAGAAAGAAGGGAGAGAAAATCTGCCTATATTTAGATTTTAAGTTTATTTTTTCCCAAAGGAAAAAAGTATAAAGTTGCACATCAGGGATTTACTTAAAACCACAAATAATTCTACCATTAGTAATAAATAGTATGAGAAAGTGTCTATTTATACAATGAAAGCACAAAGCAAAGAATTTATTTTCCAAGGAAGTACAATTAAGGAATTTATAATCATTCCTTTCAATATTTCCTTTCTCAAAGGACAAGAGTTTTGCCTGAATTATAATCAATAATAGTGGGTACAAATGTATTTGCATTGCTACAAGTCTTGAATTTTATATCAAACTCTTCAAATATTGGCTATCAACTTCTATTAGAAATATATTTTGTTTTAAATATGTAACTCTGTGGTCTGTTAACTCTATTTTTTACCTATAAGCTTTAGTAAAATCCTTATTACGAAAAGTTACAAACATTTCAAAAACAAAGTGAACAGTCTAAGGAATCCCCATACACACATCACTCAGATTTGAGAACTACCAAAGTTTCACCACTCTTGTTTCATCTGACCCTCCCCTCGTTTTTTTTTTTTTTTTTTGACGTTAAAGCAAATCCCAGACATTGACTTATTCTGGTGAACTTGTGAATTTTTCTTTTCTCTGGAGACATTAGGTGATAAAAGGCAGAGTATTATGATACTCTCCTGATACAATTTAAAATAACTGTTTTTTTTTATTGTAGGTATGATTTAAGAAATTAAATATTAAAGACAATTATATAGCACATTGGTATACAATGTATTACTTCAGGTTCCAAAAAAATTTTGACCATAGAAACCAAGGTCAGCAGAAAACCAAGATTATGACAACTAATATGCAAAAATCCATCTCTCACTTATAAATGTCATTTACAGAAAGTCAGCTGTTAATAACATTATTTCATTAACAAGTATAAAGAGACACTGTATAAATTCTAAAACATATGTTTTATGTTAGAAAGCAGGAAAAAACAGAAGGAAAAAGCACCCTGGAGTTAGAGAAATTAGTGATTAGCACCCACTTATCCACCTCCCATTTCCCTCAGGCAGACTGACATCAAGATTCAAAAATCACAAAAAGTCTCAGGATAAGAAAATCTGCTCTACCTTTTAGGTTTAATTTGCATAATCGTTACTCCAGCAACTGTGTCTCCATGCAGGACGGTGTGGATTATAGGGGCTGGACCACGCCACCTCGGAAGGCAACTGGGATGGACGTTCAAGATGCCGCTGAGTTAGAAAAGACAGAAATTAGGATGAGAGTGGGCTTTTTCACCATTTAGTTTACTGCTGCATATATGCGGGCTGAATCGCTTCAGTATGTCGGACTCTATGAGACCCCATGGACTGCAGCCCATCAGGCTCCTCTGTCCATGGGATTCTCCACATAAGAATACTGGAGCGGGTTGCCGTGCCCTCCTCCAGGGGATCTTCCTGACCCAGGGATCAAACCTGCGGCTGCTGCATTGCAGGTGAATTCGTTACCGCTGGGCCACCGGGGAAGCCCCTTAGTTTACTGCTACCTAAACTAGTATGCTATTTTTCATCATTAAACGTTGCCAGAAATTTTGAAAAACAGTTAAATCTAGTCTCAAACCAACTAAAGGAGGAGTCAGAGCTAAGTACACTCTCTTGCCATAAGAGACCCATGAAGCTCAGTAACAGAGCAAGAACTAGTCATTGTTCCAAAGATGTCCCACAACAGCTTGTGATAGCTGGGAGTTTTTAAATAAACACATAAAATGTGTTTTTTTACTATATGAGAAGAACCACTCAAACCCAATCATGCATCTCATGGACAATGTAAAATATTTTAGTCAAATACATAATTACCCTCAATTTACTAAATTTTTATATACAGTTCCTAAAACAAGCTTCTTAGACCCCCACTGAATGATTTATTCACCATTGGTGTGTATCCCAATATGCTTTTCACCCATAAATAAGCAATTATAATAATTTCTAATCTGCCATTAGTTTAATGATGTTTCCATCAGCATGAGTATGCACTTGAGAGTATGTGTGTGTGTATATATCAAGTGAAAGGGAACGTCACTCAGCTGTGCTGGACTCTTTGTGACCACATGGAATAGTCCATGGAATTCTCCAAGCCAGAATACTAGAGAGGATAGCCATTCCGTTCTCCAGGGGATCTTCCCAACCCAGGGATTGAACCCAGGTCTCCCGCACTGCAGGCAGACTCTTTACCGAGCCACCAGGAAGCCCCTATATATATGAGCCTCCTATATTCTAAATTCCACTGTTCAGCCCAGTCTCATTCATCCATCAAATATTTACGAAGTACAACTCATGTCCTGGCACTAAGTACTGGGGATATAAGCAATAATGAATCCAACAGGTAGGAAAAAAAAAAAAAAAAAAAGGACTGGATTTTTACTATGAGCGAGATGGAAAACCACCGGAGAACTTTGAGCAGAGCGACATGACTGACTTACACTTTAAAAGGATCGTGTGGTGTTGGGTGGTAAAAGACTGAGAGGGCCAAAGACAGAAGCGAAGACCACTGAGGAGGTTGTGCCGCGCGAGAGCCAAGAGTGGAGGCCACAGAAGTGATGAGAGGCCGTCGTTCCAGGCAGATTTCAAAGGCAGAGCTGGCAGAACTTCCCGATGGATTGGAAGTGTGGTGTGAGATAAGGAATTAACAACAATGCCAAGGTTTGGGGTCTTGAAGGCTGGAGTTGCCACGTGCTGAAATGAAGATTTGGGGGAGGATCAGGCTTTGGGGTGAAGGGTTCAGGATATCTTAAAGGTAAGGTGCCTCTCAGCCAGCCAGCAGAGCTGCAGAGGAGGCAGTGTGTGCCAGGGGCCTCAAGTTCAGACAGAGATCTGAGCTGGAGGGACCAACGTGGGAACTGTCAGCATACATACAGAACTTAAATGAGGGTGGGTGACAGTCCACAGATAGTGATAAAGGGCATCATACATTTTAACAATTCATGCCACTAATGTTAATTAATCTTCCCATGTGACTTGAAACGTCAGTATGAGAACTGACATGTAAGACAATTTAGATTACTATGGCATGTTTTTCATTTTCAGCTGTGCATTTGACTTGCATTTTTTGCCATTTGGCTTTGTGCAAATATTGAAATCTCAATGACTGCATACTTCATAACTGAGATGGACACAACTGAGCAACTGAACTGAACTGGACATGGAATGGACTGGTTCCAAACTGGGAAAGGAGTATGACAAGGCTGTATATTGTCACCCTGCTTATTTAACTTATATGCAGAGTACATCATGAGAAATGCCAGGCTGGATGAAGCACAAGCTGGAGTTAAGATTGCCAGGAGAAATATCAGTAACCTGATATGCAGATGACACCACCCTTATGGCAGAAAGTGAAGAGCTAAAGAGCCTCTTGATGAAAGTCAAAGAGGAGAGTGAAAAGTTGGCTTAAAACTCAATATTCAAAAAACAAAGATCATGACATCCAGTCCCATCACTTCATGGCAAATAGACGGGGAAACAATGGAAAATCACTGCAGATGGTGAGTGCAGCCATGAAATTCAAAGACACCTCCTCCTTGGAAGAAAAGCTATGACCAACCTAAACAGCATATTAAAAAGCAGACACATTACTTTGCCAACAAAGGTCTGTCTAGTCAAAACTATGGCTTTTCCAGCAGTCACGTATGTATGTGAGAGCTGGACCATAAAGAAAGCTGAGCACTGAAGAATTGCTGCTTTTGAACTGCAGTGTTGGAAAAGACTCTTGACAGTCCCTTGGACTGAAAGGAGATCCAACCAGTCTATCCTAAAGGAAATCAGTCCTGAATATTCATTGGAAGGACTGATGCTGAAGCCCAAACTCCAATACTTTGGCCACCTGATACAAAGAACTAACTCATTTGAAAAGACCCTGATGCTGGGAAAGACTAAAGGCAGGAGAAGGGGACAACAGAGGATAAGATGGTTGGATGGCATCACCAAGTCAATGGACATGGGTCTGAGCAAACTCTGAGAGACAGTGAAGGACAGAGAAACCTAGTGTGCTGCAGTCCATGGGGTCGCAAAGAGCTGGACACAACTGAGTGACTGACCTGAACTGATCAACTTACTGTGCAATGTATCTTAAAAATATGGGAACACAGAGTGGATTTCAGGGGTGTTTGGAGCCAGTGCTTACTGACTCATGAAACCAATCATAGCATCTCCTCCAGTGTTGGCTGAATAATGGATCTTCAAGGATGTTTATGTCCTAATCCCCAGAACCTGTGCATATGTTACCTTACACATTTTGTAGATACAGTTAAGGTAAAAGACCCCGAGATAGATTATCCTGGATTATCCAGTGGGTCCAATCTAATCACATGAATTCTTAAAAGCAGGGGACCCTCCCTTGCTGAAGGTCAGAAAGTGATAATGGAATGGAGAGATGTGAAGTAAAAAAGACTTGATCCTCCATCGCTGGCTTTGAAGATACAGAAAGGGCGCCATGGGCCAAAGAAAGTCGGTGGCCTCTAGAAGCTGGAAAGGGCAAAGGAGTGGATTCTCCCCTAGAGGTTCCAGAAAAGAATGAAGCCCTGCTAACACTCTGATTTTAACCTCGTGAGGCATAGGTAGACTCCCAACCTACAGAACTATAAGGCAATAAACTTGTGTCGTTTTAGTCACAAAACAAACAAAACAATTCAGGCCACTAAAGAAACCTTTTACTTTATAAGAAAATATTGAACCAAGCAGAATTAGAGTTCAAGTCACACTGTACTGTACTTTAGATACCAGGTCCAATATATAAAGACCAAGGTCTGTGCACTGTATTTCCTTACAAATAAAACTTACTAGGGAAATTTAAGAATAAGAGCCTCACTCAAAAGTCGGCCAAATGATGCTACCACGCCAACATCATATTCTCCAGAGCCCACATCTGGCCACTCATACACTGGAAGCTGAGACTGGACCGCATATTGCTTCACTGGCAGTCCTTTTGGTGATGGGGAGGGCACTGTGACCACCTCCAGCTTCTCAATTAACTCTTCCTCTTTGTTTTCCCTAAGGTGCAAAGATTAGAAGAAAATATGACAGGGTTAATTTAACGACGGAATGTTAAACTACTTCATACATTTCGAAGGCATTTTTCTGATTAATTCACGAAGCATTTAAGGGTAAATGTTAAAACTAGTGCAACCTAGAGACTAAAGTTTGGTTTATTTATTTAATTTTAATTGTTTAAATTCAAAGAGCCACAAGTGGTTACTGGCTACTGTTCGTACTGTTACAGTTCTAGAAATTTCCTATGCACACTGAAACACATACAGTAGACATTTTATACAACTGGAATATTATATATACCGCCCTGCATTTTGTTTTTTTCTCTAACACTGTATGATATTATGTGAGTCTTTTAAAAATATGGTTAAACATACATTTGCTTATGTATGCATCAAACATTTCTAGAATAAGAAATTGAAGAGAAGAATTGGGAACTGAGAAAATGAGAAGGAAGGAACTGACTTTGCATTGTCTATCTTCTAAATTTTTTCAATTTTCTTTTTTTACTACAATCACGTTATTCAAACAATATTTTATAAATATATATGTATGTGTATATATATATATTTCTATGTACATACACACACACCCCATGAGCATCATTCCATGACACTGTATGTAACACTATCTCAATTTTTTACCTGCTGCATAGTATTCCAGTGCCAGGGGCTGTTCATTTACTTGGCAGGTATTGCATCAAATGTTGAGGAGTTATGAGAAAAGGAGCAGACAGGAGGGCCCAAAACAGAAAGTGCAGGAGTACTGAGGCTACCAAGTGAAGCACCAGCAGAAGCATCAGGACATGCAGTGAGAGATGCAAGAGGCCACACAGGGAAAGCAGCATGCAGAGAGTGCGTTACAGTGTCCAAAGGGAGCACGTGTGTAGGGAGCGTGTCAGGGTGCGTTACACAGCGGAGTGTGCAGACCGGGAATACAAGGGCATCCGTGAAAGACTCAACATGAAGGTTTGCTGGGAAGTACTTGCAGGGAAGACGTGATGGAGTGAGATGACAGAACCGAGTCTGGGTGCATGGGGAAAACAAGGAATGGGGAAACAATAACATGCAGACTAGGGGAAAGGAGGCAGAGCAGTGCATGTGGGCACAGCCACCACAAACCATGGACCTTCCGGACAGGCTAGATCTCAAATAATTCTCCCCTCTAGGAATCATAATTTGTCGAATTTTAGAAATACTCAGTTCAGTTCAGTCACTCAGTCGTGTCCGACTCTTTGTGACCCCATGAATCGCGGCACGCCAGGCCTCCCTGTCCATCACCAACTCCCGGAGTTCACTCAGATTCACATTCGTCGAGTCAGTGATGCCATCCGGCCATCTCATCCTCTGTCATCCCCTTCTCCTCCTGCCCCCAATGCCTCCCAGCATCAAAGTCTTTTCCAATGAGTCAACTCTTCGCATGAGGTGGCCAAAGTACTGGAGTTTCAGCTTTAGCATCATTTCTTCCAAAGAAATCCCAGGGCTGATCTCCTTGCAATCCAAGGGACTCCCAAGAGTCTTCTCCAACACCACAGTTCAAAACCATCAGTTCTTCAGCGTTCAGCTTTCTTCACAGTCCAACTCTCACATCCATACATGACTACTGGAAAAACCATAGCCTGACTAGACAGACCTTAGTCAGCAAAGTAATGTCTCTGCTTTTGAATATGCTATCTAGGTTGGTCATAACTTTTCTTCCAAGGAGTAAGCGTCTTTTAATTTCATGGCTGCAATCACCATCTGCATTGATTTTGGAGCCCCAAAAAATAAATTCTGCCACTGTTTCCACTGTTTCCCCATCTATTTCCCAAATGTAGGGAATTTCCTGGTGGTCCAGGGGTTGGGACTCCACACTTCCACATATGGGAGCCCAGGCTTGATTCCTGGCCAGGGAACTAGCATCCCCCTGCGGAATAAATATTAAATGTATACCTAAGAGTTCTGGTTTTTAAATTTATTCATTGGAAAAGCAGTTCGCTTTTGGACTGTCTTCGTTTCAGTCCCAAAAAACTGGATCCGGTTGTACTGAGGGAGGAGATAGGTAGTCAAAGTGTAAGGCAAGCGTGTGCAGAGAGATGCCCGTGTCTAGTAAGAAGCCCAGAGGATTAGAGGGTACAAATCATGTTGAGTAGGAGGCAGTAGGAGCGAGTGGAAAGGGGAGGTCTTTGAAGTCGGACCCCATCTTAGTCCCAACCTGCTCAGCTGATGACCTTGGGCAATCTCTTAACCTCTCTGGGTCAGGGTTTCTACGCAAAGGGGGCAGGGAGGTGGTGGGACAAGACAGAGGTGGTGCAGGTAAGGCAGGCAGCAAGGTCTCAACACCACGGGGTGCCATGTAGAGCTCAGAGCGCGTTTAGAGTCGGGGGCGTGTAGACCGGCTGGGCGGGACCAGGCGGGCACCCAAGGACTGCCGAGGGGGGCGGCGCACCTTCCGGGCGCCCGAGACGCCGGGATCCGGGCCCACGCTCCTCCCGCTCATCTGCTTTTCCCGACGAGAAGCCCAAATCCTCGAGGCCGGCCACAGAGTTTCCACAGCTGCGCCCTCAACACCCGGGCCTCCCAATCCCCGGCCCCGGTACCTGGCGGCGTGCAGCGCCCGCAGCGTTTCGCGGGCGAACTGGTCAGTGCCGAAAAAGAGCACCCTCCAAGGCGGCTTCTCGCGGACTCGAGCGCCCTGGCCGTCCTCCCAGCCAGGGGACGCGCTCAGCCTGGCCAGCGCTCGCCAGCGTGGGTTCGGCCTTCGGCCCGCGCCGCCCCCGACTGGCAGGTGCCCGCAGCAGCACCGCACCAGNAATCCCCGGCCCCGGTACCTGGCGGCGTGCAGCGCCCGCAGCGTTTCGCGGGCGAACTGGTCAGTGCCGAAAAAGAGCACCCTCCAAGGCGGCTTCTCGCGGACTCGAGCGCCCTGGCCGTCCTCCCAGCCAGGGGACGCGCTCAGCCTGGCCAGCGCTCGCCAGCGTGGGTTCGGCCCTCGGCCCGCGCCGCCCCCGACTGGCAGGTGCCCGCAGCAGCACCGCACCAGGACCCTCATCTCTTCCGCGGGCGGCCTACCGTGCGCAGGCGCGGAGTGGTGCGGGAGCCGGCGCCGGGCCGGAGGGGCGGGGCCGGAGAGATGTGTATAAGAGACAGGTATGAATGAAGATCCCGAGCTGGGAATACATACACAATATGTTACAATAATAAAATAAACAGTCAATGAAAATATGAAAACACAAAAGCATCTCTGATAAATATATTTTATTTTCATTTTTAGTCATGAGCAAAAAGACCTCTGAAATCACTCATTGGAGTACTCAATTTTAAATTTCGTGACTGAATTTGAGTGAGGAATAAAGGTAACTGTAATATCTTTCTGCAGGTACAATCCAAACGAGCCTGCTTG